>JAULUF010000084.1:28292500-28392500 GCA_031834385.1 Semotilus atromaculatus
AAAGTAAAGCTTCTTTATTGGCATTGATGGTTCCACACAAAGAGCCTTTCTTTAGTGTTTTAAAATGTTCTTCAAACTAAGAAAAAAATGGTTCTTTTAAAGAGGCCATATTATGCTTTTCACAAAGTCTCGCTTCTAGAACAGGTTTTCCTGCTGTAATGTTGATTATTCTCCTCATATTCTCCATTGTTGCGGCTCCTCTCTTCCCAGTCTGTCAGTAACGCTCTGTTTACTTCCTGTCTCTATGAAGCCCCTCCTCCTGAAAAGCACACTGTGCTCTGATTGGTCGGCTGGATCAGTGTGTTGTGATTGGTCGAGAGCTTCGAGTGTGTTTGGGAAATGTCCCGCCCCTTTCCATAACCACCAGTTTAACACACTACTAACTAACTCAACCAGGCCCCGCCCCTTTATTCTGCGTATGAATTATTATAATGAGGAATATTGTGACGTGTTCGTTACTCAAGACTACAATGGAGGCATTTCAGGAGTTCAGAAACACTGATATAGAGAAGAACTGGAGCTTTTTAATGCTCAGACATCAACATCACACACTAAAGACAGATGTAAAAAGCATAATAGGAACGCCAACGCTGTGAAAACCTTTATTTTTAAGAGTGTAGTGTATGTACAGTATTGATGGCTGACTATGGTTGATGATCGGTGCCTACCCACGTACTCCGGCGTGCCCATGATCTCCCGGACCTCGTGGCTGCTGCTCAGCGACCTCGACAGGCCGAAGTCCACCAGCTTGATGAGTCCGAGAGGAGACTCGCTGCTCAGGAGGATGTTCTGCGGCTGAGAGAACACTCTTACAGTGAGACTGTAGTCACCCTACGGTGCATCATTATAATGGACGTATAATTATATACTTTTAGCCCTGGTGTAATTACACACTTGTAGCTCTGGTGAATAAAGCAAATGTATTTAGCCCACAGAAATGTCCACTTCATCAAACACAACCCTGACAGCCTCTGGAGCTCTTAAGCTCAGGTTTAGTTTGATAATGGTTTTTAGTTAATATTTTGTATTTTTAGGGGATTTTATGGTACTAAATTATATTACGCTGTATTTATAATCCATTTATTCACTTGAATAACAAATCTTGAATGCTTTAGAGCACAGACGACACTTGCCAGATTATTGTTGAAGTGGAAAAAGTTTAAAAAGTGAACTTAAAAAAAGTTTAAGGAAGTTTAAAGTTTAAAAGAATTTTACGTTTATTGTAATGAAAAATGACCCCAAAAAACTATTTACTATTTTGATATGAAATATATATTTTCAAAAACTTGTTTTACTCTAAAACTGCAAGAAAATCAAAGCCATAAATCTAAATAAGTTGTGTTCCAAATTTGAGGTTGATATCTCAGTAAATGAGCGTTCAGTGAGATTGTGTTTGGCTGCAGTACCGAACGCTTCCACTAGAGGAAATCCGTCATTTCCAATGCGTCATTTCCTAATTTAAAACTTTTGCACCTGCACTTGATCTAACTCACCTTGAGGTCCAGATGCACGACGTTGCTCCTGTGGAGAAAAGCCACTCCTTCCAGGATCTGCCTCATCAGCCTCTTCACATCGTCCTCTTTAAAGGCCTCGTCTCTGTCAGCCACACACTGGTTAAAGATCTCCCCTCCTGCAGCACTGCACACACACACACACACACACACACACACACACACACAGACACAGAGACACACACACACACAGACACACACACAGACAGACAGACACACACACACACACACACACACACACAGACACACACACACACACACACACACACACACACACACACACACACAGACACAGAGACACACACACACACACACACACACAGACACACACACACAGACACACAGATATATTGGAGTTATACAGATATATTAACAATACAAAAATGCATCAATATGTATCGTGGATAGTTCACCCAAAATCAAAATCAGAGAAGTTTTCAGAGTTTTAGTGTCAGTACTACATTAAACTACTATATATTATGTTGAATATAATGTATAATAATGTAATGGGGGAATATTTGTGGGTCCTGATAATAATAAATACCTAATGTTACCAGTAAAAAGTGGCTTACATTATTTTAAATATATCTAGTGATTGACAGAGATGTCATATTCGTGTAAAATAATTCAGTGTTTTCAGCTTCAGAATCGTGAATATTGTTATTCTGGCGTCTCTATTGTCCAGCTTTGGGTTTCAGCAACAAGCCCAAGTCTATTCATTTACACACACAATATAAAACCAAATTTAGCATTTTAAACAACAGTTCATTTTCTTGTTAACCTTTTATCATATGTCTATGAGTATCATGAAACTTATCGAATCGTGACATGAGGACATCGTTACACCCCTAATTAACATGCAAATACATGTTAAAGCAATGGGTCACGCAAAATGTCATTATTTACTCAATGTTGCTTTTTGTGGAACACGAGGAGAGTTTAGAAGAATGTTCCCGCGGATCGTTCCTGTCAGTGAGCCTCGGAGAGCCACAGATCAGGCCTTCGGGACCTGAACTCCATAACGGGATCCGGAGATCCACTTCTCTAAACCAGAGCGTTTAACTCTCCGACACAAAGATATTGTTGAATTAATACTTTTATTTAGCAATTGAATGACAGTAAAGACATTTATAATGATACAAAATATTCTATTTCAAATAAATGCTGTTTTTATTAACTTTCTATTCATCGAAGAATCCTGAAAAAAATAAAGCATCACAGTTTCCACAAAAATCTGAAGCAACTGTTTTCAACATTGATAATCATCATAAATGTTTCTTGAACATCAAATCATCATATTACACTGATTTCTGAAGGATCATGTGACACTGAAGACTGGAGTAATGATGCTGAACATTCACAGGAATAAATTACACTTTACTGTATATTCACATAGAAAACAGATGATGTACAGTGCAATAATTGCAGCTTTGTTGAGCAAAAGAGAATTATATCATAATTTTACGGTGTTTTTAAAAAATATATTTTTTGGAGATTCACCACAAACTGTTGCATGGAAAAAAAAATCTTGAAAATATAAATATTTTTTGGTTCCACAGGAGAAAGCAAAATGAATGAGGGTAAATGAAAGGGTAAATTGAACTTTAGTGCATCCTTTTCCCTCATGCCCCACCTGGGTGTGCCTCGACATGCAGATGTTCAGCTCTCAGTATTATGTTTAGCCTGAATTAAATTGGCAGCAAAACAGAGATCAGAAGTAATCATCATGTTCCAGGCCAGAGTTGTGTGTGTGTGTGTGTGTGTGTGTGTGAGAGAGTTTGTCCGTCTTCCAATAGGATATTTTAAACCCAGAGGAGCTGCTTTACCCCTCAAACAACAAGGCAAAGAGCTGACCAAATGACATTTCTAAAAATGTTTGTACAACCATGTGATTTTAACTTCAGCACATTTAGAACAATGAACGCTCTCTAGTTTCAGCTACGGCCAGCTTGTGTTCGGGACATGCCTGCAACCAGAACACACACTAGAGCATGATGGGATTCAGATGAGCAGGATCTAAATCTAATAAACTCTCATCTAAAATCTAATCCATATCTGACTTTACTCCTGCTCGAACACATTAAGTGTTGTACATGGGGTCAGAACGTCTGAGAGCGCTGAGCGTCACTGTCGGACCAGGACAGGTAGCGGTTCTGCTAATAACGCAGACACATGTCCTCAGCATGATCCCTTTCACACGCGGGCAGACGATTCACGGTTCCCTGCGTTCCGGATCAGACAGCGTGATGAACTCGATCAGACACAGACCGGGGAAAGACAGCACCCTCGGGCGAGAGCGGCATGTGAGGGTTTATGTGAGGATGAGGTTTATGTGAGGATGCTTTCAGGGACACAATAAGAAAATAAAGCAGAAATCTCAATCAAAATCTCAAGTATAAGGAATCGTCATAGTGATGCTTAGAAAATCAGGCTGTAGTCAATCATTTTATCCCCTATAACTCATCCTAGGTGTATATGACATTCTTCTTTCAGATTATATTAAAAATTGTCCTGGATTGCCGGTTCGTGTTCCCATTAAAGTGCATCTATCATCATAAAAGTGCATCTATCATCATAAAAGTGCATCTATCCATCATAAAAGTGCATCTATCCATAATAAAAGTGCATCTATCATCATAAAAGTGCATCTGTCCATCATAAAAGTGCATCTATCATCATAAAAGTGCATCTATCCATAATAAAAGTGCATCTATCCATAATAAAAGTGCATCTATCATCATAAAAGTGCATCTATCATCATAAAAGTGCATCTATCCATCATAAAAGTGCATTTATCCATCATAAAAGTGCATCTATCCATCATAAAAGTGCATTTATCCAACATAAAAGTGCATCTATCATCATAAAAGTGCATCTATCCATCATAAAAGTGCATTTATCCAACATAAAAGTGCATCTATCATCATAAAAGTGCATCTATCCATAATAAAAGTGCATCTATCATCATAAAAGTGCATCTATCATCATAAAAGTGCATCTGTCCATCATAAAAGTGCATCTATCCATCATAAAAGTGCATCTATCCATCATAAAAGTGCATTTATCCATCATAAAAGTGCATCTATCCATCATAAAAGTGCATTGTGTAAGAAAAATATACATATTTAAAACTTTATCTGCAAAACTAAAATATAATACGGCAGATGGCCGTACGCACCGATTTACAGCAAAAGAGTAACACTTGTCCCGATGCATGATGAACTGACGAATGGAGAGAGCAAACCAAAACACCAGTCACGAATCAGAGGTGTAAAACGACACTTCTTAAAGAGAGATGTGGGAGGAGCTTGAGTTACCCAGCGCTGTTTACGCCCCTCCTACATCACACATCAAGTGTTACTCTTCTAGCGTCGCCCGTCTGCACCGATGATGACTTGAGGGACAGTAAATCATGGGTTATTTTCATTTTTGGGCGAACTATCCCTTTAACACGTGTGTTTTCTGAGAGGGCTACAGATTACCTCTGTATGGACACTATCTGTGACGGCTGAGACATTTGGTCAGTTAGTGTGGGATTAGACTGATTACAGTTCGTCCTCAAGAGTCTGAGAGATAAGCCTGTGTGTGTGTGTGTGTGTGATCTCAGTCTGCAGGCTCTGGGAGTGAGAGGACTGAATGGATTAGGGCTGCACGATATCGAAAAAAAAAATGCTATATGCGATAAATTAAAGAAATATCGTATCAAATATCACATTAAGTGTGTTTTAATTATATATTTAAAAGATGAAAATGATATTACCACTATTAGGTTTCACATTCTTTCTGGGAAAATAAAGCATCTAAAAGTGACCAGGAGCCCTATTTTAACGATCTGAAGCACAAGTAACTTTGTGGGCGGATCCTGGCGCTGTTGCTATTTTCCCGGCGGGATAAATGCCTCTTGCGCCTGGCGCAAGTTTAAAAGGGGTTGGTCTGAAGTAGCTTCATTATTCATAGGTGTGGTTTGGGCGTAACGTGAAATAAACCAATCAGAGCGTCATATCACATTGCCTTTAAGAGCATGATGAACGAGGTGCGCTTGTTCCATGGCGCAATACTATTATAACGGCGCATTTACCAGGAGCGCTTCAGAATCGGTTCACAGCCGAGGAGATCGATGTTCTCATCAGGGCCGTAGAAGAAAGAGAAGTGGCATTGGAGATGGGACAAACACACACAAATTAGCTTCGGTTATACATGCATATAATAATTTGGGTAAATATGTAAGCTTTATGCCCATTTTTCCCATCGTCATGGACACAACAATGATTTCCCTCGTGTTTTAATATTTTTACTTATAAAATGTATCATTTGCAAAAAGGAAAATGCATCTGTGTCGATGAGAGAATCATCTACAGTGTATGCGTGTTGTTCACACTCTGTATTATGACCAAGCACGCGCGCTTAAAATAGCATCTGAATGTACGCGCAACGCGCCAATGACTTTAGACTGGGTTTATTCTGGTCAGTGGCGCAATTGTTTTCTGGAACTGCAAAATAGCATGAGGGAAAGTTTGCGCCGGAACACGCCTCCTCTTTGCGCTGAACCGCCCCGGGGAGCGCAAGTGTATTTCTTAGTTAACCGACGTGTGTCTGTGGAGGGAAAAGTCCGCTTTGCGCGGGTGCAAAATACGAATGATACATGCGTCAGTGTACAAAGTCATTTGCGGCGGGTGCAAGATAGGGCCCTTTATCGGTTAATATTCACACACACAAACTCAATTCTCTTCTGATAAATGTAAAGCACTGGTAAACAAGGATCCTCTCATGACGGGTCAGAACCCGAGTGTGTGCGTGTGTCTGTGAGAGAGTGAGAGAGTGTGTGTGTGTGTGTGTGTGGAGAGTGTGTGCGTGTGTGTGTGTGTGTGTGTGAGAGTCTGTGAGTGTATGTGTGTGTCTGTGAGAGTGTGTGTGTGTGTGTGTGTGTGTGAGAGAGAGAGTCTGTGAGTGTGGCCTGGTAAACCCTACGTTATGGGGACAAAATGTCCCCACAAGGATGGCAATATCCTTGTTCGTGTGGGGACATTTTTTGGTCCCCATGAGGAGAACAGCGTATAAATCACACTAAGTGATGTTGTTTGAAAATGTAAAAATGCAGAATGTCTCCTGTGATGGGTAGGTTTAGGGACAGGGGCAGTGTAAGGGGACAGAATATACAGTCTGTACAGTATAAAAATCATTATGTCCCCATAAAACATGAAAACACAACATGTGTGTGTATGTGTGTGCAGCTGTAAAACATTCCTCTCGTCTGTGAGGCTCTTCTGTCTCTCGCGAAGCCAAAGCCTCCATGATTGTCGTCCAGCCAAACGCTGAAGACATGAGGAACCGACACAGAGCCAGATTAACTGGGTCACGCGATTCCTGGGCCGGATGAGGGTCCGTCTGGACGATCACATCACTAATGTAGCGTAGCGGTTACAGACCACACTAACACACACACACACACACACAGAACAACCACACACACACACACACACACACACTCTCTCTCTCTCTCTCTCTCTCAAACACACACTCACACACACACACACACTCTCTCTCTCTCTCAAACACACACACACACACACACACTTCCTCTGAGGCCTCAGTGTTTTCCTGCTCTGTTGGCATGGAGTCTCCATTAGAGATCAAACGGAGTGTAAACCTTAAACGACAGATCTATTTCCAGAGGCTTTCCCCGTCAGTGACAGAAGCACACTGAGGTCGAGCGACTCACTGGAGGCCCGTCTGAGGTCACACACACACACACACACACACACACACACTGAGGTCGAGCGACTCACTGGAGGCCCGTCTGAGGTCACACACACACACACACACACACACACACACACACACACTGAGGTCGAGCGACTCAGAGGTTATAAACGATCATCAGTGATCCTCAGCTGTGGCTTGTTTAGGCTCGACGATCGATTCTTCTGGCCACGATTACTTCAATTCATTGGATATATTTAAGCTCCACTGCACAAACAGTTTAAAAACTATAAAAGGTTAAACTATAAATTGATATTGAACAATAACAAAAATAATATAATAAAATAAAATATTGTACTATATTACAATATAAACCATTTACCACTATTATTATTATTATTACTACTACTACTAATTATAAGTTATTTAAATTAGTAATAACAGCAAAACCATATTGTATTGTATATCCATATATATTAACATTATTATTACTATTAATTATTATAATTTATAATATGACTATTCTATTAATATTGTTATTAAAATAGTAGTAAAATATTTATAATAATAATAATAATAAATTACCATATTTTATATATATATATATATATATATATATATATATATATATATATATATATATATATATATATATATATATATATATATATATATATTTTTTTTTTTTTATATTACTAGCTATTACTACCACCACTACTAAAATAATAAATAATTTAAAATAGTAACAAATAATAATAACAACAATAATGGTTGTTGTTACTACAATTTTAAATAATTTATTTTTATTTTATGTTATTATTTTAATTAATAATAAATTTTATTATTGTTATTATTATTATTATTACTTAGTGGTAGTAGTAGTAATAACTATTAATAAAAATGTGCAAATGGTGTGTATATATATATATATATATATATATATATATATATATATATATATATATATATATATATATATATGGTAATACAACATTTTACTTACCACTACTACAACTTTAAATAATAATAAACAAATAAATAATAGCCAGCGCAACATCAGTAACATCAGCGCAGACACACACCACATGTGGACAAAATTAATTTTCCGATGACACAGAGGAAAAGGCCAGACCAGAAGAACTCAGCAGCTCCAGGGTGTGTGTGACCCATCGCTGGGTTCACACACACACACACACACACACACACACACACACACACACACACACACACCACATTCTTCTTGGCAAGGCCTTATCCTCCATCGGGCTCAGATCATGCGCTGGGAGCAGTGGCTGTGTGGGAGGAAACAGCTGAACTGGGAACAGCCGATATAATACACTCTTAACGACCAGCCGCTTCAGCGTGTGCTGGCGGAGGAGTTTAACCACAGTCTGTGCAATATAGGCTTACTATAGCTAACTAATATTACTAGCAAAAACAGCTACATCTCATTTTCATTCAGTTTAAAATAATACTAAAATAATACCCTAAAACTGGAATAAAAAGTGTTGTTGTTTTTTTTTAAATTAAAACTGCAATAGTTTATATCATGGTATGATACTAAAATGACTTGAAACAAAATGTGCATATATAAAACTGACGTTACCACATAAAAACGTATTAAACTTTATTTCTACAGAAACACTGATCATTTGAGTGTCCCGTCCAACTCACCCTAACCAGTCTAAAAGTCCCGCTCTAGTAAATCATTTTATCCCTTAAAACTCATCTTTGATCACTAAAATGACATATTTAAGTGGTTTTTCATAAATAAAAAAAATCTTCACGTCTTAAAATATCTTGAATGTAACTCGACACCCTTGCCTCATTTAGTATGCGCGGTTCTATTAATATGCTAACGAGCCCCGCCTCCACTCACTCACTCACTCAGAGATCCACTGGTTGACGATCACGTTGATCTGATTGGTTACAAGGTCGTTTGTGACGTCAGAAACACCAGCGATTTCACACCGTGTTTTTGAGACTGTCTTTGGTTCACTGCAGTTTTAAGGAGGAAATACTCAGCAATGCTGTCGACTTATGAACTTACACATGGTGTGTCATAAAGCATATTAAAAACACCACATAGACACATAAACAACATTAAAAGCTGGATTTTCACCACAGAGGGACTTTAAGACTCTTCACATTGTATTAACGACTCAGAATCACAGTATGCTTGCTTTATTACAGTGAATGAGTCCGAGCGGCTGGTTATCACTGGCATGGACTCGAGAGCACCAGCTTTAGTTAATAGTCATGTTCAGTATGTACAGAATGGCACTTATTCGTGTCCGTCTGTTGTGTCAGTACAGTAAACCTTTGTTGTGCCACACTAACATTCACACCAAACTAACTGAGCTGTAGTGCCTAAACAACCGTAACACCTCCAGAGCTTTCAGGTTAGGTGAGATGATATAGCATCTATAATGAGACATGTTCATGAACCAATGCCAGTGGAATCACAGTTCGTCACTGAGTTTCTGCTCATTTCCACACCACACAGAAACCAGTCGAGGTTCAGTGTTTTTCCACTGGCCAATAGAGCCGGCACCGACTTCTTCACTTCGTTCTTCAAACACATTTGCGATCCAGGACTCAACAGCGCGAGCACTTCACTCGCATTTACCACTAAAAATGTTTAGGAAAGTGTGCAAAGAAAAGTCCCCACTGATCATTAAAAAGCCTTGAATTCAGTTAGAAGTATAGGTAACACTTTAGGTTCATTAGTTAGTGAACATGAACTAATAATGAACTGCACTTGTACAGTATTTATTCATCTTTGTTAATGTTAATGTCAAAATGTACTAATACTTTATTAAAATTATTACCTAATGTTAACTAATGAACCTTATTGTAAAGGGTTACCAAATCTCTTAATGATCTCTTAATGAACTATATAACAAGTCTTCATTGTCATTTTACGAGGAATGTGATTAAACTTCATTTAAACTTGTTCACGTAAAAACTTTTGCTTGTTCTACAGGCTCACAGTTTCAGATCAGTTCACAATCAACGAATACTGCAGTGCGCATTAATGTCAAATATATTGCTTATGATGTACTGTTGATGAATTATGACAAGTTTGTAGGTTTAATGTTTGTACTATTTTAGGTAGTAAAATGTTTGAATGAGAAGCTGGGAGTAGTAAAGATATTTCCAAATTAGAGTCTCAATGCATGTCAGGCTTGTTTATAATTAAAAGTCCCACTGTGAGTGTTAATAACCACTCCGGTCTCGAGTCCCACGGAGGAACTCTGGGAGGATAAAACGAGGAGTGATGAGACTATGTTGGCGTTTTGTTATCATTTACTTGTTTATGTTTATTTTGTGATTAAAGTTACTGTTACCGTTCGCCAGTTAAAAATTGCCTCAACTTGAAAAAAAAAAATTCTAGTTATTGTTGGCCACAAAAACTGTATCTGGCAACATTTATCATAATACATAACTATTATAATAAATACAATTTGAAGCAGAACTATTTAAGAACTGGGGGTGCGGGAAAAAAAATGATTAATATATGAATCGCGATAATATATTCTACCGATTTGCATCTATTTCAAAAAACTATTTTCTAAAGTGTTACACTTTGACTTACTAAAAGTTAATTACAGTTATTGACATTAATCACAATAAGGTGCGAACAAGGACTCAATAGATACAATTTAAGTTTATTTCATTTGTATATTTCGTCTATTGTATTTGTCCTATTGTTTGACATTTGCTTCTTTGTTCCTAATTTTAATAGAAAAATTTTTAATAAAATTGCATGCCTACCATAGTCCTCCAATTAAAAACCTAGTGATTTTTTTGTGAATAAAAAGTAGTAAATAATTTCCTTATTTCTCCTTGTATCCCAAATGATTTGATGGATTTTCATTGTGCACCCTACAGTTCTTTATGCACTCCTACATTTTTTAAAGTCAAATTTTTCAAAAAAGAAAGAATCCAAAATGAATGCCAAAAATAAGATTGAAGTCAGCTTAAAGGGCATTTGTTTTATAATATCGAGTTGACTAAAATGGGAAGAAAAAAAGGATCACATTTAATTCAGTAAAAAAAATTTCCCTTCTAGACTTATTAAACTGTCTACCGCAGTCAAATACGAAACGTAACACAAAACAACAACATTTATACACATAGTGAATCACAATGAACCAATTTGAATCGAATTGTGAGCTACCAAAAGATTCCCACCCCTATTAAAAACCTAGTCTTTTTTTTGGGTAACCAAAATAAGTCAATAATTTCCTTGTGTCCCAAATGATTTGAAACATTTTCATTGCACACCCTTAAGTTCTAAATGCGCTCCTAAATTTTTCTAATTTGGAGCACTTGAGCTCCTTAGGGAAAAAAGTAAGAATCCAAAATGAATGCCAAAAATAAGACATGTAGTAGCAGGTGCGGGGCTGATGTGCATTCATTGGCGAATGAGTGATTGCTTAAACCAGCACTGTAGGCAGGTCTTCCCAACCCTCGCTCTGGAGATTAAATCCATAGAGTATTATCCTCTCTCTCTCTCTGGGCTCCCGGCCACGGTCCGGCTGTTCACGTGCCGGAGCCGAGAGCATTGACATAATGAACTC
The DNA here is from genome assembly GCA_031834385.1 of Semotilus atromaculatus. Lineage (NCBI taxonomy): Eukaryota > Metazoa > Chordata > Actinopteri > Cypriniformes > Leuciscidae > Semotilus > Semotilus atromaculatus. The sequence continues at coordinate 28,304,298 of JAULUF010000084.1, forward strand.
CCAGCTGGAGCCCTCGCTCAACGAGGCCACGTTCCTGAGCCGAGCCGCATCGAGCTCCCGGGATCCCCGGACTCGCCCCAACACATGAATGAATAAACCCTCTATCTCTCCAGCCAGACCCCTTACAAAACCACAGCGCCTCCTTTACCCCGTGCCCCGAAATATCCCTCGCCCGAGGGAAGGCGGATAGAAAGGAAAAATCTGTTGATTACAACTGGCTCTTTCTGGATTTCACTTGCTCATGAAAGAGGGAAATGCATCACGCTCTACTTCCCCACGATTGAGAGAGCACTAAAAAGAGTACGATTATCATGGCGGATAGTTGGGGGATAAAAGGGCTAATTTCAAGCACTTTACTCTGATTAGCTTCTGCTTTTGCTGCTTTTCATATCTTGCAAACCTAAGGTGATATACTTCCAGTGAAATTGAAGAATGGCCTTGTGTGACGAACAAAATCAGGCCAAAATGAAGTTTGAAAGCGAACTTCACAGAAAAGTTTGCCCCGGCTGGTAAACACTGACCTATAATCGGTCCATGCTGATGATGATGCGTTGATGTGTCAATCTCCTCCGGTTCACTTCTTCTGTCCGTCGAGGTCAGACGCGAGTACAAACAGGGAGAGACGCTTTATAGTAGAATCTGAAGTTGTAATTCTAATTGAAACAGCATAATCACAGGTCAAGTATTTCAAACTTCTTTCTGCCCCTAAGAAACAGATCTTGGCCGTGAGTATGTCAGGGTCTTTACCCCTAATACGGGCTCAGGAATGAGATTGGAGGTTTAGGATGAGGGAAGTGCGGTAGCAAATTAAGGAACAATTTAAGAGAGATTAAATACTAATGCCTGAACCAAAAAGAATATAATCCTTCCAAGGCAACACAACTATCTCTACAATGCAGGGTCACTAGCTTAAACAGTTTTGTAAACCAAGTCTGACTAATTAGTTTTCACTGTTTACTAAAAGATTACCTAACATGGCCTATCCGGACAGGTTTATAGACCTCATGTGAATTCATCTGGAAAAAAATGCTTGTGCTGGTTATTGGGGTCAAAGTTGAGCATTTGCTTGACCGGCAGCTTGTTTTAGGATGCTAATCTGCCGTTGTAATCTATTATCTGCCTAATGGCCCCTCCGACCCCCCGGGGTCTTGGTAAGATGTGGTCAAAGCAGATTTACTGCAACATACGAAGGCAATCAGGATGACAACTGTCGTCTAAAACAGGCCGTGGTTATTATAGTTCATCAATGCTTGATGATTAAAACTCAGCACAGTTTTAAAATATGATCTTTTTTCCATTCTGGCAACCCTACCTTGTAATTTGCAATGGCTGGATGGGTTGCTTCTCTATACAACCAATGAAAGGCAGACACGTGTGTGTGGTCGGAGTCGACCTGCCAATTCGACACAGTTATGTTCGCTCTACATGCACCGACTGCTCCAGTTACTTATATCTATTTGAAAGCAATTTGACTAATCTAGGCTTTGCAGTGTGTGTGAGCTAGCGTGCATCACAAACTGTATTGAGCCTTGCTGTTAATAGGATGGGTTTGTATCGACTACTGAACATTTGCTGGGGTTGTAACCATACAAAAAAGGACATGTGACACCATGAACACAAGTTAGGTTGTCATCATCAGCATACTGTGGACGTGTAGCAAGGTTTTTCTATCCGTGCATCATTTATATGCGCAGGTCACGTATGTGCCTTGAATTTTCTTGCACTGATTAGTTTGTCTGCAAGGTGGCAACACTGACTGACCCTTTTTTAAAAACTACAACAACAACAACCTACAGGAGACGGCAACAATAGACGATGGCTTGTGTGAGGTGTACCAATATAATTGATACTGTACACGCAAGTCTAGTTTAAACAAGTACCAAAACATTTTATCGGTCATAACTTTTGGAGAGAGAAATAGCAGATACGGGACCAGGATGAAAATCTAATTGCATGTGTTGACCACCTGTCTTTGTGCACACTTTCAAATTGAGTATGTTTTGATAGACTAAGCGTTTGCATGAAAACTGAAGTGTTCTTTAGGCTTTGGATTTTAGAAATGTGTGCAATGGCAAGCACCACTTTCACAAGTTATACTAATAACATCAGTCATGCTTTCTAAATGCATGAACAAACTTTAAAAAGTAGTCATGCAATGAATTCTGAACAATGTTGAACAGTTCTGAACAACAAAAGTGGTATAAAAAAACCAACAGATTTTTAACAATGCTTTTTGTCCAATGCATGTGAAAATCCCCCATGTTTGGTTGCAGCTGCTCGTGAGGGAGGGCCGTGTGGGCCGACGAGGAGGGATCTGAGCTCAGTCCAGCTGACCACATTCACCGTCGAGTGAGAGGACCTCGAGCGCAGAGATCTCCTCGAGTCGAGCAGAGCCGGGGATATCGGTCCGCAGGGAGTCATGGGAGAACATGGGATCGGTGTTTACCAATGAAATAACCCGTCAATATGTTCAGGCGTGCTGCAAAATCATCAACTGTTCCTCATCATAGGATTTCTGCTTCTCTTGATTACCGTAATTATGGGCAAAATTACATATTTAAAAGTTTTTTCCTTGAAAAAAAAATTTGTCATGCCTTAAAGGTGCCATATGTAAAAATTGAGGTAAAAATATCCAAAAAATGAGCTACACGCATCAAAAGAATGAGAAGAAATAAGTGCAATGATGTCATTAAAAAAATGACAAGTTATAGTGCTGCCGAGATATAAACCTGAATTAGCATGCTAAATTACTAGCCCCGGCCCGGCCGGTGTCGTAATACCAGTTTTGGCCATGGGAGGCGGTATGCGGGCAACATACATAACCACCAGCCAAACTGCAACACACGAATAACTCGCACGGCTTGTGGGCGTACTTGAACCTGATGTCAATCGTGTAAAGGACAAAAAAGGACTTTGGTACAGCCCACTACTACATTTCAGTTCAGGGAAGAGTTCAAAAAAAAAGATTGGTCGATATGTATGAGGAATACATTTTGGTAAGTTGTAGCATACTGTATCTTTCAACAGTGTTCGTGTTTTTTTACTATGAGCTAGTAGAGATGATCGGTTCACGTACGCTAGGGATCTGTCGTGTAACATTTACAAGCGCCAAAACGGTATTTATTGTTTGAATTGCGTAATAAAATTGACAGAATCTGAGATTTTTTTATATCATAACTAACCTGCTCTGTCTAGTCTGTCGGTCTCCGTGTCCTCTTTGCTTTGCGATTTTTCTGTGCGTGACAAAATTGATGTGTGGCGTGAGAGCGTGTATTTTTCATAAAAAGTGTAATATGAACAAAACGAATACCGTAAAACTTCACATAATAGCCCGGGCTTTTATTTTCTCAAATCGTCGAACTGCACCAGCTTGTATTTGAGACAGGTGTCTATATGAGACCGGCCTTTATAATTTAGTGTTGAGATGTTGTTAATTGAGTCTCTAATCTCTAAAAATCTCCAAATGCTCCACGTGAAACTGCGGTCTTACTCTCTCTCTCTCTCTCTCTCTCTCTCTCTCTCTCTCTGCTCGTAACGTGCCCTGTCAAGCGCAGCGGCAGCAGTCATTCTATTCTACATTCCTCACCGATCAAAATAGGCTTTGGCGGGACAAAGCGGACTATTTGACGCTTTTAGAAGATGAACAACCTGAAATTAAAAAACAGACTAGAGTAGGCCAACTTTCTGGAGGTATACTGCCCCCATCTGGTATGGAATATGTGGAGTATGAATTTATTTTTTGACATAGGGCACCTTTAAAATATCTTGAATGTAACACCCTTCCCTCATTTAGTATACACGGTTCTGTGAATATTCAAATGAGCCCCGCCTCCGGAGAGATCCACTGGTTGGCGATCACACGTTGATCTGATTGGTTACAAGGTCGTTTGTGACGTCAGAAACACCAGCGATTTCCCTAACTTGCACCTTCAAAAGGTGTGCGCTTGCTTTAACACATTGGTCAAATAATTAATAGAAAGTGTTAACGTAATTTGGGGAATATGAGTTAATATTAGGAATTTCACTGGTTTAGCTTTTAGGAGAAGCTTCTTGTAACATTTTCATTCATGTAAAATTGTTAATTTATATGATAAATGTAATCCATCAGGAATCTAGATGAGGTCAAATTGATGTTCTCTTGATTTGTGCAATAATTTTGATTAAGTGTAAAGAGAAATGTCTAAAATGACAATAATCATGATAATAATTGTTGAGCAAACTAATCGTGATTATAATTTCTGAGCAAACTAATCGTGATTATAATTTCTGAGCAAACTAATCGTGATTATGATTTCTGAGCAAACTAACCGTGATTATCAGTTTAACTATTATCGTGCAGCCCAAACGCTTCTTCCTAAACGGAGGAGTCTCTTGGCCTCCATGTTTGGAGACTCTTTGGGCTCTGTGTGTTTGGAGGGGCAGATTAAAATTCCTGCGCTGACCCCTCTCCCCACTGCACGGGTCAGTCCATTCACCGGACACTGGGAACCGGGTCAACCAGGACAGAAGCAGATGTACAGCAACAAACCAACATGCTCTGCCGATCAGCCACGCACTTCATGTCGAGGATTAGCATTATATTCCCATGCAAAAGTGCAAATGCTTACATACTGTCGGGATTCAACTCACATTCACAATGAAACCCCTAGAATGAGTCGCTGCTTGATCTTGAAGCCGGCGCACACTGTGCGGTTTATAATAGTCCTTTACGATTGTTGTTTGTCAGACTGTACAATAGGGCTGTCACTTTACGTTCGAAAATCAATTACACAATCGATCGGACCACCAACACAAGTTTCAAAAACGAAAATAGGGAATCGATTTTAATGTCCTTTTTTCTTTTCTTTTTACCAAAAATATGTTTTAGGTGGACAGAGCAATAGTACACAGAACATGTAGGATGTTGGAAAATAACAATGTCTTTTTTGTTAACAAAATGCTTTTTAATATTCGCTATTACTTCAATGCAAGTGAACAAGCGTGTCGTTAATTGTTGTGTAGTGACGTGTGTTCAAGCAAGCCAGAAATGCACAGATTCTGCGCAATACGCTGTATTAAATATATCATGATGACTTTGCGCTAAATCCGCGCAGCTTTGGCTACACGAACTTCCCCAGTAAAATGAGTAAACATAGGAACATGCCAAACTGGCTCGTGATTTGACAGCGTTTCCCGCCAAAGTCAATTTTTACCCGCATTTGGTCGGATGTTAATATCAGTCCCTGAATGTTGCACTCCTGTTTGTCATTGTGCACGAAACTTCACGCCAATAAATCATCAGAAATATTGCTGACTTGTGCGTCTCGAGCGCCCTCGTTACGCTTGTCCTAACGCCTGTTAGTTGTCCGTGGATTTGTCTATATTGGTGTTGAAAATGGAAACGTCTTTAGACCAGAGCATGTGAGCGGAGTGGAGCGGGAGCGAGCGGGGAGCGCGAGCGGGCGGATCTTGGACAGAGCGCAGAGCGGCATTTTTAAAAGGACGGAGCGTCGCTCTATTTCCCGCTCCAATTTCGCTCAGCGCTCACACCTCGTGTCTGAAGCATGCTCAGTCAAGCCTGACCCAGAATCCATCATACACAGTAGATTATTTTCAGTCGAAACTATTAATATAAAACTAACTAAGTCTTTTCCCCCGCCTGGGTAAAGTAGCTTGCATTGTGTTCAGCGCCCAAGTGGGTCTGCGAGCTCAGAGAGGGTTTTCTCCGCTGCTGGCCTGCTGTAAAGAAACCACCCGAAGCCTCAGACTGACATTGTCCAAACTTGTGTTCTTGAAGGTGAACTCAAAAGAACTGTAGATAAGGAAAGCAATTAATTAAAAAAAATTATATATTTTTTTTTCATTTGACAACATAAGCCAATTTAAATGGTAATCCACGTGCACTCTGCGCAAAAGTTCAGTTAATTTTGGCCTAATAGTTAATTTACTTTTAAAACTTTGTTGTAGGTCTATAGCCTGTATATTTTTATTTATATAATTAGGCATTGATTCGTTTCATTTTACAGCAGTTGTTTTGTACAATTGATATAAGCCTATTTAAATTTTAATGCGCGCTGCAACATTTCAGTTATCATAATGTTGGCCTAATAGTTCATTTAGGTTATAGGCCTACTTTAAAACGTTTATGTATATTTTTGTTTATATAATTTTTATTTATATTATTAGGCCCATTTATTCGTTTAATTTTACCTCAGGATGTGTGTACAATGAATATAGGCCTAAGCCAATATAAATTGTGCCTGTTGCGCGAAAGTTCAGTTATCACAATTCTGGCCATTTATTCGTTTAATTTTACAGGACTTTTTTGTAGGCTATTTATTCCTTAGGCCAGGCCTAATTTTTTATTTGAAATAAAACATTTATATTTGGAAAATGTAGGCTAGTTGTTGCTCTATAGTTCTTTTCGAGGTAAGGCTGTGGTCTAAGCTAATAGTGAAATACGTGCAGATTTTTTTCCTTTTTTGAAGCGAGCGGGGGGAGATTTGAGTGGAGCGCGAAGCAAACTGCGTTGAGCGCTGAGCGACAATGAGCGGAGCGGCCTGATGTGGCTTTGAGCGGGGGAGCGGAGGGGTGGACAGGTCCGTGAGCGAGGAGCGGATATTCTCACCGCTCCACTCCGCTCATATGCTCTGCTTTAGACACGGAAAATCTCAGTTGTCATTAATGTTAGACTGAACGACAGTCAAAACGCGTTAAAAACGGACACGCAAGAAAACTTGCGCAGAATTTTACATCATCAATTATTATTACACGCGGTGTTGAATACTTGACTCTGATTGGTCGGTCGCGCTGTAAGTTTGTCCCAGAGAACAGAAACACAGGCTCATCGGGTCTCTGCAGTCAGCAGCGACACACACTCGCTAGGAACCGTTTTTTTGCGTTTGGTGAGCTAATAAAATATTAGAACAATATTTTGTGTAGTTATTTAATGGTCATCCGGTATCGTGGACTCACTCTCTCTTGTTTCATACAAACGCTCTGATGCCATTTTGTGACTATTGTTTTGTTGTATTATAAAATACAAACAGGAACGATTTTAAAACAGTTTAATCTGAAATCAATATCTCTAATCTCCATAATTATTAATGTGGTAAATGCTGTGTAATCAGTGATATGACTGTATACCGTATCTCTTAATGTCCGTCTAGTTTGATCTCGCCGCGGAAACTTTGCGTTTAAAGACCTAATAAAATATTTCAACTCAATATTTACTCAATATCAGATCAATATTTAGTGACTAATTATTTACTTATGTGCCAAGTGTCTGTGTAATAAGCGGGATAATGTAAATCCCACAGAACCACCAGCTGGATGTACATTATCCCTTACATAACACGTTCGGTAACCGTGATCTGCGTTACACACAGGACTGAAATAGTGGCTACAAAGAAATCTCGAACGTTAATTTTGGTCACGGCTACTCTTGAAAAATGAAGACGTTTTGTTGGTGGTCGTGGGAGAATCACTGCAGGACTGAGAGTCAAATCTTCTGACAACGCCAGAAATTCGTCGTCGGAGGTACATTTTTAATCGCAACGGTCATTAATCGGCTGTCGGTGAACACGTCAAACTAACGATTAAAAGACGTCAGATTTTACCCTAGGATTAGAGGAATCTTTTAGGATTTGCTCCAAGTGTGCACGGCTTTAGAAAGATACGAGTGCAGAGCCAGTCCAAATTGTATTAATCAATGAATCCATCAAACTCCAGATCAAAATGTCCACAGACACACTAAGTTAAATCCCATCTGTGCTCATTGTCTGGGTCTGAAGAGAGAGGATATGGTTGAGTGGAAGCCAGAAATGTGTGACCCACTTCATGCCAAATGAAATAAACCATCAACGTGACCTTTATAGATCAAATTTGCTTCATATGACCACCAACAGGATGAAAATATCGGCTGAATTGGAGCACACCAACAGATATTGAGTGAATTTGCCGCTAGAGTACAGTGAAGGGGTGAGGGACCACAGCAGCTGTACAGTAAAGATGAGGAGCACCAGCATGCTTTGTCCAAAGTTCAATGTCAATGTCAGCATTTGGCTTCAAGGGAAACCCAATATCCCAGTGCACATGCATACATTACCAGTGTGTGTGTGTGTGTTGAACGTTGCTGGAATAGCGACTGCTCACTGAGGCATGCTCAGTAACGCTTCGGAGGGTTTATAGGTGGATTAGTGCTCTTTGCTTTTCACTCGCTGTTGTTTTCTCTCCATGTACTGCGGTCCATCTCTTATTTCAATCTACTGCTCATTTACCACTGATCCTCAGTCGCTCTGCACTTCCATAATTGGATAGGATGGGATTTCACCTCAATATTTAATAGCCTGTCGTGATGCGGGCTGTGTTACTGATTAAGTGACAGGACAAGCCTGCAAAATCACTATAATGTAGAGACTAAATTAGAGATCCTTAAGTTTTAAACATGCATCCCATGTTTGAATATTCAAGTGCACAAGATATTTGAGAGCTACAAATCTGCTGTATGTAAAAGAGCAGATCGGATATTCTGCATCATCTTTTGCATTCAATAGAAGAAAGAAAATCATACGGGTTTGGAATAACAAGAGAGAGAGTCTATGTTAATATTGACAAACTAAATGTTTGTGAAATGTTGAGTGTACTGACACATGATTTCAAGATTTAATTTAAATTGACTGTAGATTAAATCTCTGAATCAAATCAAAATTTCTAAATATATCATGCAGGTTTTTCTTAAGAAAATAGTAATCTCTAAATTATGTAAACTATACAGGAAAACCCTCTTTACTTGGTGCATTACTATAATATTAAAGGGTAAAATTACCAACAGAGCCTAAACAATTAAATACAATTATATTTAGATAAAACGAGTTACACAAACTTTTAAATTGCACAATTGCTGAGACTTTGCTTTTTATCAGAAGTAATTACATTATTATTAGATAAGAGATGCTCTAAAACTAATGTTTAGAAAAGTTATTCATGCATCAAATGAAAACCGCATAGACTAAAAGATCAATCTTGTGATTTAAGAATCAATATTGGTTTGTTAAAATGAAGACTGATTAAAAGTGTGTCCTCTATATTTTCAACCCAGCCTCAGGCATGAAAACGGGTCAGGGGTAAAAAAGGTGAGAAGGATACGGCAGCAAAAAATCCAATCCAATCAACTTATATATATATATATATATATATATATACACACATACATATATATACACCGCCACTCCCACCCAAAAAAAAATAATTAATGAGTGAGTAGGAACGAGCGAGAGTTAACAGATCCAAAAAATCCAATCAACTTTATATACATTAAAAAAACACACAAAAAAATAAATATATATATTATATATATATATATATATATATATATATATATATATATATATATATACACACACACACATATATAAGAACAAAGAAATTAAACAAAGAAAAATTCAAACCTCTTTTAATTAATGTCTGTCTACATTACTACTACATAATAATAGTTATAATATTAACCCCATGATATTAATAGCCATATATTGTAAAACAAATAAACTGAAAAATAAAGGAAACTTTCATAATTAGTCTTGTACTAATTTCTATACTTGAAAGTTTATTTCTATACTTCACATTAAAGATGTGATTGGGCCAGCCCAGTGTCAATCAAGAAAAGAACCAATGGGCCGCTGATCTACGCGTTTCATCATGGGGTGTCAAACTATAAGGCTGAATTATTTTTTGACCAATGCATAATGCATTACACCGGCACACTAACCCAGCGCCGCCAATCAAGCAAAACAAAACGAATGGGGCGATGTACGAGTTCTATGGGCCGTTAAGACAAAAAAAAAAAAAGTATGAGATGTATCGGCCCGATGGCATTAGCCTACATGCCTGGACGTCCCACTTTGAATCCTACCTGTGGCCTTGCACCATGCACTTATTGAGCTGCGGTCGCATCAGTTGACATGCCATCTCCTTTCCCCTCGATCTTTTTCTATTTGCTTTATTCATCTTTTTCGACGACAACTCACTCACTTGCTCGTTCCTTGCTCTGCGCTAACGGCCCGCTCGCGATATTATATAGTCTATACCGCTCATTTTATAACATTGAGGAAATGCAGAAATGATTTAGAAACACACAAAAGCAGCTAAATATATTAAATACCCAAACATTTTCATTTATCCATCGCTTTTGATCTAAAATTAGTCAAAATCACTGTGTATCTGGCAGGACCGTTAACATTGTAAGCTATGCCTCAAGCTTGCTGTCCGACGTGCAGGTCTCTGTTCGGCAGTGTCCAGTTTCAGACTCGCGGTGTAAAATACTTTGAAAACTTCTGCCCTACTCTGACTCGGATTGGCTGTCAGGTATCGGCGTTAGAAATGATGATTGTTTTTTTAAACAAAAAAACATTGTTTTTTATCTTTCGTCCATGATAAAAAAAAAAATTGGATCGGGTTTGAAATTCGCAGCAAATATTTCGAGAGGTGTTTTGACAATTCAGAGCCACCGAATGACGAATACGAAAAAACAAATTTCGGACTCATGCAAAGACGGTAAGACTGAATGCGTGACACTCACTATTCCAGAACGAGCACCATCTCGCTGGCCATCTCGTAGACCTCGTGCAGATTGACGACGCGAGGACAGGCTCCCGCCAGCTCCAGGACGGCGATCTCGTGGAGGATCTCGGTCCTGCAGTCTTGGCCCTTCCTCCTCTTCCTCATGTACTTCGCTGCAAACTCTTTACCTGTGCTTTTCTCCACACATTTCCTCACCACAGCAAATTTGCCTCTGAGAGCGAGAGAAAACAAGGGGAAGAATGTTTGTTAGCAGTTCGAATATCTCATGGTGGACCAGGGTTATTATCGGTGTGAAAACTATTAAAGGGGACCAAAGTCACGTTTTCAAAGGCTCTACTAGAACAGATTTTACTGCTTGATGTTAAAAAACAACAACATCGCAGAGTTGTGTGTGTGAGCGACGGCGTCACAGAGTTGTGTGTGTGAGAGACGGCGTCGCAGAGTTGTGTGTGTGAGCGACGGCATCGCAGAGTTGTGTGTGTGAGCGACAGCATCGCAGAGTTGTGTGTGTGAGCGACAGCATCGCAGAGTTGTGTGTGTGAGCGACAGCATCGCAGAGTTGTGTGTGTGAGCGACAGCATCGCAGAGTTGTGTGTGTGAGCGACAGCATCGCAGAGTTGTGTGTGTGAGCGACAGCATCGCAGAGTTGTGTGTGTGAGCGACGCCATCGCAGAGTTGTGTGTGTGAGCGACGCCATCGCAGAGTTGTGTGTGTGAGCGACGGCATCGCAGAGTTGTGTGTGTGAGCGACGGCATCGCAGAGTTGTGTGTGTGAGCGACGGCATCGCAGAGTTGTGTGTGTGAGCGACGGCATCGCAGAGTTGTGTGTGTGAGCGACAGCATCGCAGAGTTGTGTGTGTGAGCGACAGCATCGCAGAGTTGTGTGTGTGAGCGACAGCATCGCAGAGTTGTGTGTGTGAGCGACAGCATCGCAGAGTTGTGTGTGTGAGCGACAGCATCGCAGAGTTGTGTGTGTGAGCGACGCCATCGCAGAGTTGTGTGTGTGAGCGACGGCATCGCAGAGTTGTGTGTGTGAGTGACGGCATCGCAGAGTTGTGTGTGTGAGTGACGGCATCGCAGAGTTGTGTGTGTGAGCGACAGCAGAGTTGTGTGTGTGAGCGACAGCAGAGTTGTGTGTGTGAGCGACAGCAGAGTTGTGTGTGTGAGCGACAGCAGAGTTGTGTGTGTGAGCGACAGCAGAGTTGTGTGTGTGAGCGACAGCAGAGTTGTGTGTGTGAGCGACAGCATCGCAGAGTTGTGTGTGTGAGCGACAGATCTCCTGTAGTCAGAAGCAGTTTCTAGTTTTCATGACATCTGGACTCAATAAATCGTTATCTTGAGCAAAATAATCAAGCTGACATTCAGTACAACCTGTGTCTTTTATTTAGAACACATACAAATGTCATTTACGTCTTTTAGTTTGTCAAGAGTTTTAAAGCGTCGTTTTTGAAGAGTGCGCAGTGTGTTGTGATTGGTCGAGCGCTTCGAGTGTGTTTGGGAAGTGCCCCGCCCCTTACCATAACCACCAGTTTAACACACTACTAACTCACTCACCCAGGCCCCGCCCCTTTATTCTGCGTATGAATTATTATAATGAGGAACATTGTGATGTGAATATTTGTGACGATTCACTATGTGAATCAGATTTTTTGCCGATTTGCTAATTCAAAAAAAAGAAAGAAGCTGAACGCAAGATGCTTTTACATCACCAATCTGACATACTAGTAGAGCTCACATTTCCATGCATCCCATTAAACGGTCGCATACACACACAAAACAACTTTGTTCAGGGCCTCTTTTCATTTGATTCAGTGAAAGGCCGAAGCCGAGGGTCTGCGGGCAGTGAAAGGGTTTGGCAGGGGAGGGGGTGTATATCTAAAGATGGCACACTTGTTATCACCACGGTTCAACATGCCTTTGTCCCCCGGCATATTTGCGGGATGAAATCATCCCAAAGCCCGAACTGTCCCTCTGTGTCCCAGTTTTAGCACTGAATTCGAAGATGCAGGGCAGACGATGAGGAAGAGAAGGGAAAATAACACGCACATACACGCCGACAGACAAGGGAACGTGTCGCCCGAGAGGATTCTTGAGAGAAGTGTTGTACTGCGAGATTGAGACGACAGCCTCACTACCATGTTCCCTACAGCTCGGGAGTCGAGGCCACACTGGCCGTCTGTTCTCGCTGGAAATGTGTTATTTCTCTACAGGTTTCCAAAAATATTCATACCGGCCCTTTCAGCCCAACACCCATCCCTCATTATGTGGACAAACAGGCCCTAAAACCCACGTTATTGGTTGACATGACAAACTATCCAAATATAACAGCCAAAAGCCAGACGAAAAAGTGATTTAATTGATGTTTGATCTAATTTCATTAGTCACAGGTAGACATGAGGGATAATTTGCACTCAATTCCAAAACTCTTTTTTTCTTTGCACAATCTAGCATTGTGCAGTGAAACCAGAATGTCAAATTTACTACTTATAATAATGATTATGATGATGATTATAATGTGGCCACTGATATTACGGCTACTACAATAATACCAAATATACTGTAATTTGCCAAAATTGTTAATAACAATATTAGCCTATGTTTATTTTTGTTTTAGGATTGAAATGTGTTTTCGTTTCCCATTGTTTGCCTTGTTTCCTTCGTTCCTGGTTCGTTTCTATAGTGATTTGACCTCTAGGAGTCAGGAAAAGGAAGATCTCACTACCAGAGAAATGGCAAATTATAACAGTTTTATTTTCTTCAACATAGAGTTTAGAGTCAGAGGCAGAAAAAGACCAAACTATTTTTTCAATCTCTACATTTTTGGAAAGACAAATAAATAAATAAAAAATACAATTTAAAATTGCCTACTTCCCTAAACCAAAACCAGCGTGAAAAGATAGATATACAAAATAAAATGGCGTCAAACCCCCTACATCCCTTAATTTGGCAAAAGCTATATACCCAGATATTTACACAGGTAGCAAACAATGCAAAATCATAATCCAAATGTCAAATAATCCCACACAATCTCTCTGGTACGACACTCTAGACTAGACAAGACGATAACGATATGAAGCAATGGTAAAGAGGTACACAATCACACACAACTGTCTTTTTTTTAAAAACAATTTACAAGCAGAAACACAAATAAATACAATAAAATAAAAATATGAATGAAATACAGATTGCTTAAGGTTTTCAGGTAGGTCTAACAGTATTCAGGTACAGGAATACTAAAGAAATTGAAAAATTTCATGTTTCATTGTATAAATTAATTAGATTAATTCTTCTCGCTATCTTTTGTTGTTTAACATTAATGACAGACATAAGCAGATATATTAGGCTGCTGTCACTTTAAGAGCTAATGTACGGATTCAATAGCATTTTCCCCAACGGTTTACATTCACGTCAAGATATCACTGACTGTGTTTATGTGAGTACACTGTAAAAAGTAACTGCCATTGCAACTTCTTTTTTTTTGTAGACAACTAAATTTGTAGAAATTGTACAGACAACAAGAACATTTAAGTTTAATTGTCCTCAACTAAGTATAACTAGTTGTTTCAACTAGAAAACGCATGTTTTCAAAAGATATATTGTCAAGTTGACAAAAAAATTGGGCTGCACGATTTGGGGAAAATATCATATTGCGATTATTAAGGTCAATATTGCGATTGCGATGTGCAATTGCGATATAATAAATAAATGGTTTCATGAGTCAACTTACTTGGTTCTAAAGCAAAATGCACACACAGATTAGTGATACTTCAATGTATTAATGTGTATTTCTCCACTCAAACTAGCAACAACAACTAAATGATTAATAACACCTTTAATGATCAATAAACCATTGATGGCTGGATAAAAATTACATTAATTATAGCCATCCAACATTACAGTGATTCCAAGTGAAAGCTATCAATTTTTTAAAAACGTTTTAGGCTTCAAAAAATATAACAGCTTTTAATTTAAGTAAACTTCAATCAATCCTCACATAAACCCATAATAAATGTCATATTTACCTGTGCCCTTCCTGTCTAACAGGTAGGACATATACAGAAATTGAATAAAGTTATCAAACAGTTTGCATAAATTATATATAGACTAGGCCATAATCCTTATTAAAGCTACAAAAGTTATTTAGTCAAGATCACCGACCGAGTAATTTTCTCTCTTCCCTTTGATCTTTGACTAACTTTACTGACAGAGCATTATTGGATGCTGGCCCTTTAAGAGCAGCCGCTGTTGACAGAGATGTGGATCTCACACACGCCTCATTCTCTCACAACTCTTTACATCCATCATAAGACTGCTCTTATGTTATGAAGATACTCGACAAAACGATATTTTGGCATAATTGTGTGTTTTATTGTTCGTTCAAGCGCGAAAGAGAACTGTATTCTGGCGCGCGGCCTGTGCATGCGCATGAAGGCATGATATTGGCCGCGCGCGTCAGTCAGGAGACATTCACAGACAGCGCGCTCTCTTTTGACTAGTCGTGCAAGAATGGTTTTCGCACGAATAAGAGCGGGATCATGTAACACTAGCCAAAGGATGGCGAAAAATAACAGATGCTGCGTTAATTGCGTTATAAAATCGCGGCATATTGCATCATATAATCGCGTAGGCTTGACATCGCGATTGCGATATGATTAATCGTGCAGCACTACAAAAAAATTTAAGGCAGCGGGGTAACAAAGTTTTTTAAGTTGACTCAACAAATTGTTTTTTACAGTGTACTTGCCAAGACGGGTATTTTGAGAATTTTGTACATTTATGACCGTTTACGTGCAATAATATGTGAAAAAGCACTCAAATTTGGTACTCGAGAGCTGTTTGAGAGGCGGCTTTATGTGTGTGTCTGTGTATGAGAGATGACAGTTTCCTGAATGCTTTAAAATCGCTTGAATGTTTAAATTGACAAGTCGTGCATATGATAAACTTTCTTAACGATGCAACACTGGCCCGATTAGGCAAGTGAAAATTCTGTCCAGAAACACAAGCAAAAGTCAAGTGCGCATTTTAAAAGAGAGAAAAGATTGTCTCACAAAGTTTTCAAATGACTGATTTGATCTGATAATCTGTGTGGATTAATTTGCACATTCAACCAATGAATGAGTAAAGTTATGTGCAACACGCGGAATCCTGTGCCGAAATTCGAACCCTGATTAATAATAAATGTTTAAATTACAATTTCAATAAATATTTAAATTCCAAAATCCTAAATTCCATTTACTTAAATTACGATAATTTAAATATCATGTTTGACAAATACTTAAACTGGAAGGTGACTGATGAAAAAAAGCCACCAGACAAATCCTTAAAACAGATTCAAGATTGATTTAAAACGCAGCAAGTGAAGTCTCAGAAGCATAGTTAACCATGCATATGTGAAGCGCTCAGACACGAGGCTTGGCGCTGCGTTTAGAAACAGTGAAGAGAAGCACCGGGGAAGATTCAGCACGGCTGAACTGTGGAGGACACTGATGTTAAACGTCCCGAATCACACCGTGATGTCCTGAGCTGGCCTCAGTGCGCCTGCTCCCGGACCACATGCACCCACGCTGATGATCCAAGCAATCTACAGGGTTATTCATAATCGCTCGTTTCTCAGGGCAAGGATGACTGATGTGCCTCGTGAGAGATGCATGTGGACGTCTGTGAAAATGGCTTGTTTTCAAGTCTCTTGAGGTTAAAACTATACGGGGCCCTATTTTAAGTATCTAAGCACATGGTCTAAAGCGCAAGGGTCACTTATGGCGTGTCCGAATCTACGTTTGCTAGTTTAACGACGGGAAAAATGGTCAGCGCTCCCGGCGCATGGTCTCAAAGGGTCATCTCTATTCTCTTAATGAGTAATGGGTGTGTTTTGTCTCTATTCTCTTAATGAGTAATGGGTGTGTTTTGTCTCTATTCTCTTAATGAGTAATGGGTGTGTTTTGTCTCTATTCTCTTAATGAGTAATGGGTGTGTTTTGGATGTAACGTGCAATAAACCAATCAGAGTGTCATCTCCCATTCCCTTTAAATGACAGTTGCACACCCGCCATGGAAGATTCGATATTTACATGGAGGAATATGCAAGCGGAAAAAACTGAGCGCTTCTCTAGCGAGTAAACGGATCTACTCGTGCTCGAGGTTAAGTGTGTGTGTGTGTGTGTGTGTGTGTGTGTGTGTGTGTGTGTGTGTGTGGGGTTAAAGCTCAAGCAGACCATATACGGGACAAGCCGGATTCCACCATATCTTTATGTACACAATAATAATCTTTTACATTGTAATCCTTTATTTGTAATATTTGGCATGCTTGTGTGCTGCTGTGTGTAATAAGAAGACTGTTACGAGCGCTGTGGACCCGCCTATAGGTGCACATTACTAACGCACTATTTAAAAAACTAAAAAAATATTGCGCCATTGATTTTAGAGCAGGTTTTTGTTGGTCAATGGATCAAGTCTATTTCAGCTCCTCCAACATACATCGTTCTCAGACCAGCAGCCCAAGGGCGCTCAGATGGGCGCCAATGCATTACGTGAAAATGAAAACTGCGTCGGGCTGAAACTAGCAAAACACACTTGCGTCGCGCCTGGCGCTGCAGTGCACCGCGTGTGTGATAGGGCCCATGATGTTTGCCTAGGACAGACACACCACACACATTCCTGCACGCTCTTCACTGGACCGACACTGGAGAAACGCAAGATCAGCAGAACATCAGCTGAAAGTGAAATCAGCTGGAACTAGCTCACCTGCCATCTGCTAAAGGCATCCTGGATGCATGATCTGACAGCAAACATCAATCCATGCAGGAATGTGGAAAAGGACACAAGACGACTTCATGCATTCTTTGTGAAAACGTGCAACATTCAATTGTCTGAAACAAAGCAACTCATGAAAAAACCTCAATGGACAGATGAAAACAAGCAAACGTATTGTTCTTATGTTTAAATTGGGTTGCTGAACCGAAATGGTTGGACTGACCGGGCTCATGTGAGAGTCATGGGTTCAGAAAGGGTTTCAGCCATCAAAGGAAGTTTTCCTTTATTTTCCATCCCCATTCTGTCCAGAACTCCTGAGATTTACTACACACAGCTGGGAATGCCTTCCTCCTTTCTTCAAAAAAATGTTGTGATTAATGGGGTAAGTAGAAGAAAAATGTCCTTGTTCTGGCCTGTCCCAATAAAATCTGGGTGTAAAGTTAAGCATCGCTGTAACGTATTTCTTCAAGACAGGGAGACCCCGTTCTTTGCCTCAGAACTGAATGTCATTTGGGTCATATGATAAACAACCAAAACCATCTAAAATGAATGAAATCATTCCGATTAATGGGGTTACACGCTACTTTTTTATTCCGACTGTGTTACTAATATGCATGTAAACGCAGCCTGTGTTTCTCACACCACCTCAGTAAAAACTCCAGTGCAAATTACCTACTGTTTTTCAGCAAACTCAACGGCCCTGAGAAATCTGATCCAATGCAATATCCTATATGGTATGTCACGCATCCCTTATAAAAGTCACCTGCCTAACTAATAGGTCATGACTACTAATAATAATACAAATAAAAATGTGACCTTGCATCTCTTCAAACAAAGACTGCAACTATACATGACAGTGAGACATTTTTGAAGATTGATCCCCAAGACTCAAATCTAAAGATTAAAATCCCAACAGTGTCGTAATCACTCTGATTGAGACCGATTCAGAAACACTAAAGTGCCTTCCGCTCCTTTGAAAACCTAATAGGCTTTTGCTGCCCTTGACTGCATGGCTTTGGCATACCTCCATTACCATGGTGTGCGTTAATCTGACCGGCTTCTTTAAAACACGAATGCCACGGGGGAATGTGATAAAGAACCTCTAAGCTCCTCAATAACGCCTGCCACCCCAGAGGTCCCGGCCGTCCGATCGAGGCTGGCGTTCCCCGCTGCTGCTTTCAGGAGAAAGGCTTTGAATGCTTTGGTTTCTGAGAACTTCAACGGATGTCGCACGAGACTGTAACTAATCGTGACAACAGCTCACAACGTGAGCGGATAATTTACAAATGAAATTTTACCAGTGAGCAATTTTCAGGTCGCACTCTCGCCATGATGTGGTGCAGATGTTGTGTTAAATATGACTTCTGTTATTGTATGGCATTCAAAAAGTGCTCCGCGGTTGACTGAAGTTGAGGGCCTTTGAGTTCTGAAGATGCTGGAGACACAGACTGTGATTTGGAGACTTGTGTCTTTTAAAATGAGCATATTTCCAGAGTCTGAGGCCCAAATGCAATGGCTTTCATATGTGAGGGACGAGGGTTGACGGCAGGGTCACGGTTTATGTGAAATAGCGTCCATATCAAGAGCAGATGGTCTGTCTGTGTGAGAACAGGGTTTATATGGTCAGCAGTCGGCCAACTTAGGAGAAACTGTGAACATCACTCATACTTGGTCCAAAAAAGCCACAAAATCAGACATTGAATTCAAGATAAAGACTATAGTTGTATCAGAATATGCAATGGATTCCAGTTCTGAGTGCACTCGATGTTGATCACATTCCCAGAGCCTGTTTGTCAAGCATTACAGTATTTTACCTTTAAATCACATTAGGACGATGTCATCGAGTCACAAACTCTTACAGCAAACCCATTGTCTATTTGGACAATGTGTAAAAATGACAAGGATGGCAATATTGCAAGAGAATACTGACTATGGAGAAACAATTCAACAAAATGCCATCAGTCTTTATAGCTCCAATTCAGAAAATACACAAAAAGTTCAACTATATGCATTTACAGTCACCAAGAAAAAAACTAACTTTAAGTTTTAAGATACAAATCATAATTGTCCAGTTATAAGAGGGCAGAAGACACAAAGACACACCCCAAAGACCATCTGGACTCACATATGAATAAGATTTCAGATTAAAATTTGCAAAGAAAGAGACCCAATAACTAGCATGAAACTGAAGTTGCGCTAGTCTTTTTTCCCCAATTGTGATATCCGAGTGAAACGCTTCTGGAACAGGAACAGATGTGGGCGGGGCTTGATTGTGTCTGTGTGGAATTGATTGGATGGTTGTGGTTTGCTATTGGCTGATCTCATGTGAGTGACAGGTTATAGCCCCGCCCACATCATTAGAGAAGAGATGCTGCAAGAGGAACTTATTCTGATTGAAGATTACCAAACACATACATGAATTTAAAATCAAATTATTTAAAATAATGATCTGCACAGATAAATTGTTTATAATAAATATTGCAATATTCCAAAAAATAAGAATGGTTAACTTGGATTACATGGCGACTTTATGGGTAATATGACTTTGAACTTGGATATTTTGTATAATCTGTAGAGGAAGAGCACAACATGGGCAATCTGAGTTAAATACCTTAATCCTCTTGAGTCTCTGAGCTTTTGTTTACTAGACGGTGACATCACTGATTCAGATTGAAAGTAAATCAACACTTCCTCTACAGAACCTCATTTAATTCACTTTCTGCAAATACTGAAAGAGTTTTGAGTTGGTTCTAGAAAAGAGTAGGCCTATAACCAAGTGTGAAGTTAACAACCATAAAAGAGTAGTTCACACAACAAAAAGTCTCCAGAGTAAAATTATTTTTATTTTCTACTTAGATTCACTCCTCAACAAAATCAACATAATCATTCTAGAATGAGCATTCATTTTCATGATCTGATGAAATTATCTACATTATTTAAAGGCGACCTATTAAGCCCCTTTTACAAAGCCTTGATGTTGTTTTCAGGCTCTACTAGAACAGGTTTTCCTGCTTGAATGTTGATTATTTTCCTCATATTCTCCATTGTTGCAGCTCCTCTCTTCCCATAGATATACAGTAGATGTCACCTTGGGGTCCTAAGCGTGCGTCAAAACTAGGGATGTCTCGATCAGGTTTTTTTGTCCTCAAGTCCGAGTCATTTGATTTTGAGTATCTACCGATACCGAGTCCCGATCCGATACTTATATAATACATAAAAAAATAATAAAGAAGAGCGAAAAAACAGATCTAGGATGTTCCTTATTTTTTATTTAATTCACCTTATTTTAACATTCAACAACTCTGTTAACAAACAGAGCACTTCTATGAGGTAGCTTGAACAATCAAGTAATACATAACATAAATTCTTCACTTTTGGCCTTTAGTGCAACAGTAAATATAGAAAAAGTCTAATATAAAAACAAATAGCACCTCAACTTAAAATACCCGGCAGGCATCAAACAAAAAATAAAAAGTGTTTTTAAAAGTGTATAAAACAAATAATGAATATATATATATATATATATATATATATATATATATATATATATATATATATATATATATATATATATATATATATATATATATATATATATTAATATATATATATACATATATATATATATATATATATATATATATATACACACACCGGTAGGTTACATTAGGGGTGTAACAGTTCACAAAATTCACGGTTCGGTTTGATACGATACAGCAAAAAGAAAGAAATGTCAGAGACATTTCCTATTTATTAAAAGAAAAAATATTTTTAAATAAGTTTGAGTTTTCCTACATCTTGAAACTTTCAGGTTTATAAATGGGGGTAATCTTTGAAGGACGAACAAATAATGTTTTGGTAATCACATTAAAAATAACATTTAAATATATATTTATATAATATTTTAGTTTTGAAGTGCAACATTAAATCCATGTTCATTCACAGCACAATGTTTCTCCTGGTTCCCACGTCAGCGCAGTTTTATCTATTAGAGGTTAATAACGGAGAAATTTTTTAATGCTTCTCACTAGATCTCGCAGCGATGTTATTACTTCAGTGGCGAATTCAAATGTTTTCTTCACTGGATCTCTTAGCACAGTGTTGCTTGATCTCGCGCTGCACAGATGTTGCTGGTCCGAACTGATAAATGGTCCGTTAAGCACAATATAATGAGTAGCGCAGTTTCGTTCCGCTTTCATTACGTTTGCCATTTGATGTTGCGCAACGTTGTGGTGGTCGCGCCAGCGCGGATTTTGTCGGCAGGAAAAATGGTCCAAGGAATCGTTCGGTTTGTATGCGTACCGAACCGGAAGCCTCGTACCGAAATGGTTCAATCACGAATACATGTACCGTTACACCCCTAATTTACATATATCCGAGTCCTGATCGGGAGGTAACGTCCGATTCCGATTGAGTCTGAAACCACGTGATCGGGCCCGATTTCCGATCGCGTGATCGGATCGGGACATCCCTAGTCAAAACCGCCGCCATCTTGGAACAGGGGTCTTGTCATAGGAAGTATCCAGGTAACGCTGCTATCGCCGCCTGTGCTTCGGATTCATGGATGATGCCGGACTTTTGTGCTGCGTATGAATGTTCACAAGGATGAAAAAAAGTTTTAAAAAAATTTAAAAAAAAGAACTACAAAAAAATAATAGAAAATCGCATTCATGACGATTGATGGTGATTTTATTTCCGTTAGACCTTTGCCTACATTGACGCTGATGAATTAAGAGGAGGGTTCCCCTGTTCATGATGGCGGCTCTATACATGGATTTCTCAGCGATGTCATCACTGCTTGCACACGCAACCAGGGGGCAAAAGACCCGCGGTCTTCGTACCGGAGTAAAGGGTTTAGGCTAGTAGCACAGTGGTGGTGTAGCACAGTGGTGGTGTGACGAGTATTTGTATAAAAGTATTTGACGAGCTGCACATGACCACATAACACGTAGTTGTATGCATCAAGGGATTTGTACGCTCTAATCATTTCTCTTGTACACACACTGGTGTCTGAATTAGATAATTATATTATATATATCAGGCCATACAAATGCTGACCACTTCTTGTCATCCACAATCCAAAGATCGTCAGGTATTGCGTATAGGGATGCAACGATACCGCTTTTTCAAAACCGTTCCGATCCGATACAAAAATTCTGAGTATCGGCCGATACCGATACCAATCCGATACCAATGCAGTTTTTTTTTTAAATCAAGTATAATTTCTATAACTCTGTGTGTTGAACTGATAATCACTCTTTTGTGTGTTAAACACAATCTACTTAATACAGACAACTTCATTATAGAGAAAAACAACAAATCCCAAAAATATATGATCATAATCTATGACAAAAATGCTATTATAAACTAGATTAGTGGATAATTCAGCAGTAAAATTTAGTCTAGAAAAATCAGAAGTGCACAATTATTGTATAAAATCTGAACATTTAGTGAAAAAAAACATTTAGTGGGTAACAAATAAGAGACAATAAGTGTAACACTAAATCTCGTAAAACATTACACATTGCTCTTTGTATTGTTGTAAAATACATTAATGAAAAACAAGACAACAAAAATCAAAAAGATTAATTATTAAAAATAGCCTAGGCTACTATAAAATTGAGACATGTTTTAAATGCATAGCACAGCTGTTTAATGAGTCAGTAGCAACATATGGGACAGAACAAGAAAGGCTATTAATAATCTTTCATTGCGCAAAAGTATTATGATATGAAAGGCTCAATAAAGTGCTGCAAACAGTGCTTATGCGCATCCCGAGCGCAGAATGATGCGCATGAAGCAACACGGAGTCACAGCGTGCAGCTCTTCGAGTCCGCAATCCGGATTGAAAAGTTCAAAGCACAAAGGAAATACATATTGATGCGTAGTGTATTATACAGTATCTATCTATGCAATAGTTGCCTTTCAATAGTCAGCCTTTTCGTTTAACAGTTTTAAATTTCAGTCACTATGCGTGTGAAGAACAATTATAATGCTCTGACTCTACTCTAGTGCTGTGATCCAACAGACACCCTGATTTAGTTACAGCAATAAAGTCCAGCAATATAAAGTTGTTTTATCCGAAACCATAGACCTTTATCTACAGATCAAGTATAATAATAGTAACATTGAATCATCTTAGAGAGTGTTTCATCGTGCTGACTGTCGTAACCGAACGCGACGCGCTGTTTGAATGCTGAATGGAGAATGACTGAGAGCCGCAGTGGAGGAAAAAAGTTTACGTGATCTTGAATTTAATGACTTAAATATTAATTTAGATCTCACATTATACTATATAATGTCTTCAGAACACTTATAAGATAGTGGACGAAAACTTTATGGTGCTTTATAATGTTTTTGTGCCTTTTGTGGGGCTTAACAATAACACAGAATAGTATACGCACAATATCGGATTTGGATCGGCCTCTTCTGACCGATACCCGATCCGGCAAAAATGGCAGTATCGGAGCCGATACCGATACTGAGTATCGGATCGATGCATCCCTAATTGCGTAGGGATCCGGCAAGATCTCACCATTGCTGAGAGTACGTTTTTTAATATAATCGCCACGGTCGGAGGTAACGTTACTAAGGCTTCCCACATAATCCATCGTCAAATCTTTGATTTACAGTAAAGTAACGTTATATGTGTGCAGTCATGATATGTTGCAGGTCGTAAAGTAACGTAAACAAGGTTAACTTATATAAAAGCAAATTCGGGCTCTATAGAAGCTGTTACATTACTAACTTGACCAAGTACTGAGATGTTTGGCTTTAGCATTGGAAGGCAAGCGTAGTATGACCAATAAGTTGCCGCATGTTCTAGCAAAACATTACACGCAGAAGACAACATTCCTCCGCCCAGGCGAGCAACCACCAAGAAAAGGTGTTAACACCAATTCTCGGCCAGGACAACTGGAAGCTGCTAGGGACTGGAAGATGCTGGCTGATCTTGATCAACGGCTTATTTTTCCACCTGAGATTGCCACCACTAACCTACGACCAGACATTGTTTTGTGGTCTGGATCAGCACGCATTGTTCAACTGATAGAGTTGACAGTGCCATGGGAGGATGCTGTAGATGAGGCATATGAGAGGAAGAAACTTCGGTATGCTCATCTGGCCACTGAAGCAGAACAGCGAGGATGGAGAGTCCAGGTTTATCCAGTGGAAGTGGGTTGTCGAGGTTTTGTGGCACACTCTACAACCCGGTTCCTCAGAGACGTCGGATTCAGCGGCCAAGAGTTGCGTCGCACAGTAAAGAACTTATCTGAAGCAGCAGAAAGGAGCAGCAACTGGCTGTGGTTGAGACAGAAAGATTCTAGCTGGCTGTGTACAGGCCGCCACGCTACGGTTTCGTAGAATTCTTGAAAAACTTGAAGAGTCTGTTGGTTTATTTGTATAGGTTGTATAGTATAGGTTGTATAGTATACTATACAATTTGTATAGGTTGTATAGTATAGAATGACAGGTGGTTGGGCAGATATTGTGTTTTGCGGTAGGTGGTATGCCATACGGAACCGTTGCCACTGAAACTGCTTTAACGCACCAGTGGGGCTCGACAGCCTTAGTCAAACGGGTTGGCGCGTATGGTTGGGTTGCGGAGAGATAGTGAGATTGTGGTTAGGTCTCAGCAGCAGGAGGGAAGTAGAGGTCAGTAAGCTGGGCTGAGTTGAGTGGGGGACGGAGGGGGGTGACTCTGGGACGCCAGAGTCACTGTCGAGCCCTCTTGAGGTGTCGTGGGCTAGTCGACGAAACACTGAGGACGGAAGGTGCCCACTTGAAGACCCTAGAGATGTCCCCTACTCGGCTCAATCCAGACGGTTGTCGTGTTGGTCCACTAGGGAGACCACACTGTTGTTGCAGCCGTCGTGTGTGCTGACGCGCCAAGTACACTGCAGCCGTTAACGCCGGACAGAAGGGGAGTCACACCCTCATATGGAAAGAAGCGTAAATGGATGGAGAAGCATAGTTTACTGTAAAGCTACGTCTTAGTGTTGCTTATCTTGGCGAAAGCCGAGTACAAATCAGCATGACGTTTTTTAACATCTACTCTCGTGTAATGGAAATCATAACATGATAATTCATACATGCATCGCAGTATGTCCGGATTTTGATTCGTAAACAGTTGGACGTTTTACATAATGTTATGTTAATATGAAACACAAACAAACAGATCCAACTCTGAAATTGCAGTTTATTATTATTGAGTCAACAAGAACTTACAAACAATGTGAAATCTATGTTAATTACAATGTTCTTTTACAGAACTCGGCATAACAGATAGCGTTTTTTTGCCCCCTGGATGCGCGCGCATCCGGTATTGTTTGTATACAAGAAACCCGTGTATTGACGCATTTGTTCCAATGAACTGCGGTAGCCAAGGCCACATCTAGTGTATATCTATCCTCTCTTCCCAGTCTGTCAGTAACACTCTGTTTACTTCCTGTCTCTATGAAGCCCCTCCTTCTGAAAAGCACACTGTGCTCTGATTGGTCGGCTGGAGCAGTGTGTTGTGATTGGGTATTAGGTGCTCTTTAATATCACAATACATATAAAAAATAAAAAAAAGTGCTGTTTTTTCTTCTAATATAGTGCAGCCCTAGTCTCTGCATAGTGTTTGCATTTCCATAAAGTTGATCTCTTGAATCTGTCGCATCTCCATTGGTCTGTGACGCAAGTTACAACTCTTATTAAAAATGCATGACTGTGGAAGACATTACAGCTCCATTACTGATGCCTCGGCTTCATACGTTAGTCGGAGGAGGAGGCAGAGAAAACGGCTTATTTTCCCCCTGTGTACTTTCCGCCATGCTACACTTCACTTAATGCATGTGTTATATGAGGGCAGCGGCACTTTATTTTCCGCCGAGTGAGCAAGTGTGCACTTTAGCTGAACACCAGTTTTTACTCTGAGTTTCATTTTTAGGGGGGGCTAAGTGCTGGTTTTCTGAAGGCAGCATTAAAAGGGTGGTTGATGATGATGATTTAATTTTTCTAACTTTAGTGTGTAATGTTGCCGTTTACTGTTTCTTTTACAGAAATCACTTTAAGAACTACAACAAACGGCTGGTAGGGACTACAATGAGCTTCTTAGTGACATCAGTAACCCTAAAATTTACATAAAGCCCGCCCCCGGGAACACGATTTATAGATTATCATGACAGAATATGCTAATCAATGACTAGAAGATAGTTAACTCCACATTAGCAACATAAATCCATCAACTAACCATTCAGAAATGTCCTGTTGCTTCTACATGTTGTCACTTCTTCTTGAGTCTCTCCATCTTTGTCCGACACACACACACACACACACACACACACACACACACCCCTCCGCTATAAAAAATATCTTTGGGGTATTTTGAGCTAAAACTTCCCATACACACTCTGGGGACATCAGAGACTTATTTTACATCTTGTGAAAAGAGCATTGTAGGACGCCTTTAAACAGCAACAGGCATCTAGAGAGGGCGCAGGTAATTAGCATCAGCAGCCACTCATACAGGAGCAAAAGCTCTTCAAGACAGGGAACAGAAACAACACACAAGTCCCATCAGCACACACACACGTTCACAGCGTGGAAACAGCTCCTGGATTGAAAGCTGAGGCCTGTTTGTTCTGTGTCTGAGACACGGAGGAATAATGAACTCTGACATGTGACCCGGAGCAGGGACAGATATTTTCTTAACGTCTAAGGAAAGAGCATTACCTCATCTGAAAGCCTTTACGTTGTTTTTTTTGGACCTGACTAGGCCCTTTCAGCACCTCGCTTTTGTTAAACAGTGGTAATTATGCAGAAAACAGATCTGGTTAACTTGCCATGCCTTAGTGCAGACAAACAAATTACGTGTTCTGACAAACCCTATCACCCCAGTTTGGGCTGTAGTTCAAGAAACATTAAACATTACATGGAATAAAGACCCATTCACACCAAGGATGATAACTATAACGATAACGACACAGAGAAATGGAATCGTAGGAATCACTTTCAGATCGATTTTTTTTCCCAGCTGATGAACGATAAAAACATTGACAGCCAATCAGAATCCACCCTTGTTGCTAAGTAAGGCTGTGCAACGATTAATCGCATTCAAAATAAAAGTTGGTGTTTTAATAATATTACATAATATGTGTGTTTACTGTGCATATATACACATATATATATATATATACAGTACAAATATTTCTTATACATGCATGTGTGTGTGTGTGTGTGTGTGTGTGTGTGTGTGTGTCTATATATATATATATATATATACATACATACATACATACCCTGTACACACACACACACACTCACCGGCCACTTTATTAGGTACACCTGTCCAACTGCTCCTTAACACTTAATTTCTAAGCAGCCAATCACATGGCGGCAACTCAGTGCATTTAGGCATGTAGACATGGTCAAGACAATCTCCTGCAGTTCAAACCGAGCATCAGTATGGGGAAGAAAGGTGATTTGAGTGACTTTGAACGTGGCATGATTGTTGGTGCCAGAAGGGCTGGTCTGAGTATTTCAGAAACTGCTAATCTACTGGGATTTTCACGCACAACCATCTCTAGGGTTTACAGAGAATGGTCCGAAAAAGAAAAAACATCCAGTGAGCGGCAGTTCTGTGGGCGGAAATGCCTTGTTGATGCCAGAGGTCAGAGGAGAATGGCCAGACTGGTTCGAGCTGATAGAAGGGCAACAGTGACTCAAATAACCACCCGTTACAACCAAGGTGGGCAGAAGAGCATCTCTGAACGCACAGTACGTCGAACTTTGAGGCAGATGGGCTACAGCAGCAGAAGACCCCACCGGGTGCCACTCCTTTCAGCTAAGAACAGGAAACTGAGGCTACAATTTGCACTTAAGCTCATCGAAATTGGACAATAGAAGATTGGAAAAACGTTGCCTGGTCTGATGAGTCTCGATTTCTGGTGCGACATTCGGATGGTAGGGTCAGAATTTGGCGTCTACAACATGAAAGCATGGATCCATCCTGCCTTGTATCAACGGTTCAGGCTGGTGGTGGTGGTGTCATGGTGTGGGGAATATTTTCTTGGCACTCTTTGGGCCCCTTGGTACCAATTGAGCATCGTTGCAACGCCACAGCCTACCTGAGTATTGTTGCTGACCATGTCCATCCCTTTATGACCACAATGTACCCAACTTCTGATGGCTACTTATGCCACGAAGAATTGAGGCAGTTCTGAAGGCAAAAGGGGGTCCAACCCGTTACTAGCATGGGGAACCTAATAAAGTGGCCAGTGAGTGTATATATATATATATATATATATATATATATATATATATATATATATATACACTCAATTCTTCGTGGCATAGATTCAACAAGGTGCTGGAAGCATTCCTCAGGGAGTTTGGTCCATATTGACATGATGGCATCACACAGTTGCCGCAGATTTGTCGGCTGCACATCCATGATGCGAATCTCCCGTTCCACCACATCCCAAAGATGCTCTATTGGATTGAGATCTGGTGACTGTGGAGGCCATTTGAGTACAGCGAACTCATTGTCATGTTCAAGAAACCAGTCTGAGATGATCCCAGCATTATGACATGGCGCATTATCCTGCTGAAAGTAGCCATCAGAAGTTGGGTACATTGTGGTCATAAAGGGATGGACATGGTCAGCAACAATACTCAGGTAGGCTGTGGCGTTGCAACGATGCTCAATTGGTACCAAGGGGCCCAAAGAGTGCCAAGAAAATATTCCCCACACCATGACACCACCACCACCAGCCTGAACCGTTGATACAAGGCAGGATGGATCCATGCTTTCATGTTGTAGACGCCAAATTCTGACCCTACCATCCGAATGTCGCAGCAGAAATCGAGACTCATCAGACCAGGCAACGTTTTTCCAATCTTCTATTGTCCAATTTCGATGAGCTTGTGCAAATTGTAGCCTCAGTTTCCTGTTCTTAGCTGAAAGGAGTGGCACCCGGTGTGGTCTTCTGCTGCTGTAGCCCATCTGCCTCAAAGTTCGACGTACTGTGCGTTCAGAGATGCTCTTCTGCCCACCTTGGTTGTAACGGGTGGTTATTTGAGTCACTGTTGCCCTTCTATCAGCTCGAACCAGTCTGGCCATTCTCCTCTGACCTCTGGCATCAACAAGGCATTTCCGCCCACAGAACTGCCGCTCACTGGATGTTTTTTCTTTTTCGGACCATTCTCTGTAAACCCTAGAGATGGTTGTGCGTGAAAATCCCAGTAGATTAGCAGTTTCTGAAATACTCAGACCAGCCCTTCTGGCACCAACAATCATGCCACGTTCAAAGACACTCAAATCACCTTTCTTCCCCATACTGATGCTCGGTTTGAACTGCAGGAGATTGTCTTGACCATGTCTACATGCCTAAATGCACTGAGTTGCCGCCATGTGATTGGCTGCTTAGAAATTAAGTGTTAACGAGCAGTTGGACAGGTGTACCTAATAAAGTGGCCGGTGAGTGTATATATATTTTAGGGCTGGGTATTGACACAAATTTCACAATTCGATTCGATTTCGATTCACAAGCTTGCAATTCGATTCGATTTCGATTCGATTCAATATTCATTATTTTGGATATCAGTTACAATAAATGGCAAATTTTCTCAAGGAAATCAAATCTCTTAACTAATTCTGTAAACTATGGGAGTATAGTTGTAGCCTACTAGGCTTCATTAGCCTAATATGAAGGTAATAATTAACTTTTGTAGCTATACAAACACTACTTCACAGTTCAGTCTTTGTAATATGTTTTAGCAATACATTTCTAACATTTATAATGTGCTTAGAATTATTTATTTTTTAATTGCCTTTTCAGGGACTTTAAATTACACCTTTATTTATTTTTTATAATAAGAAGATTATATGAAATATAAACATTTAAATGGTGGCTGTCATAAAAAGTGCCAGATTTATTCAAATATGCATTAAATATTGAAGAACATTAAGATTATAATGCATATGTAATATGGTGCATATATTTAGCAAAATGCTCCTCTCTAGAGTAAATTTTTCTGGCTGACTAACGAGTTTATGGTCACATGTTTTTCTGAGGTAAATATGACGATAAATGACATTGATTATAAGCTGTTTAACTGTTTTAACTTTCCACGGTTGAAACACTGATTGAGCGAATCAATGTGACATGATATGGATTTCGATAAGTTGTACTCTATCTTTTAACACACTTTCAGATGCTCATTCATGTTTATTTCGCGCTGTAACTGGTATTATTGAGCTGGAAGAGATCAAAGCGCTCTGCGCTGCTGCTTCTCTTGAGCTGCGCCAGAGCGATCTCGCCACAGCGCCAAAACGGTATTTATGTTTTTGAATTTCAAAAGAAAATGGACGTAATTTGAAAATTTAGATTGTTTCATATCAATAGTGACAAAGGACAAAGATTATTGCGATGTTTTGGATGCGCGCTACAATGTTCCATTCATTCAAATGAAACAGGATGACTAATCGATTCTTGAGATTTAAGAATCGATATCGGTTCGTAAAAATGAGAATCGATTAATATCGAGAAATCGATATTTATTACCCAGCCCTAATATATATATTTATACATAATTTATATTATATATAAATATTTGAAATATAAATAAAATTCTTAAATATACACATGCATATAATGTGTGTATTTATCTAAACAAAATAACTATACACAGTACACACACATATATTAAGTAAACACAAACTTTTATTGTGGATGTGATTGATCTTTGCCCAGCACTACTTAACAATAACGGCACCGAGAAATGAAATAATTTGAATCACTTCCATAACCATTTTTTTATTCCAGCTGATGATCAATAAAAACACTGACAGCCAATCAGAATCCACCCTTGTTGCTAAGCGGTCGCCACGATTCTATGACATTCTATGTAAACCTATGGGAGTTTTCGTTATGTTTTGATTTAGAATTATGATTTCCAGGCATTCGTCATCCAAATTCACCCATCGATACCCCTTCAGGTCCGTTGGCAGATTATTTGCACAGGCGTTTTGTACGCAAACCCACTTATTTCACTTCCTTAGGAAAGCAATGGCACAATTTGGCATATCATTCATGTCAAAGTTGAATACTTTAGGGCTTTGTTCTAAAAAGTTGGCAAAATATAGTTGGTATATAGACAGTCGTGAGACAGGAAATTTACACTGGCACTCAGATCATCATCATTGCCTCTTTCTGACACTCAAGCACTATAAGGGGTTCAATAACAAACTTGGCTTTCACATGACACTGTTTCCATGGAGCAGATGTTGCCTTTTAGACCCATACAACATGAATGGCACGGCAATGATGTCATGGTATCCCACTCGGCTGTCAGAGCCGGTATTCTCTGGGAAAGAGAGCAGAAAAGACTGGGAAACACAAAGGGAAAAAAAATATATAAATCACACTGCACAGATCCGCCAATCAAGCAGCAGAACTCACCCAGAAACCCCTGAGATTTCTGAAAGAAGGGTGAGAGATTCTCAGCTGATGACATGCTGCTTAAGACAACAGTGAGACTGTGGTGTCATCCATTTATACACAGCAAACACATCCCTCACAAATGTACGGCCTTAATTAAAAGATAACAAGGATTTGCAGAGCTCAACACTAAAGCTGAACTGTGGAAGATCGAACAAACAATAATTGTATGCCTTCAAAATCTTTTAAAGGGGTCCTATAATGCCCTTTTTTTACAAGATAAGTCTCTGATGTCTACAGAGTGTGTATGTGATGGTTTAGCTCAAAATACCCCAGAGATCCTTTTTTATAGCATGTTAAAATGGCCACTTTTTGAGGGTGAGCAAAAACGCGCCATTTTTCTGTGCATCTCTTTAAATGCAAATGAGCTGCTGCTCCCGGCACAGGGGGCGGAGCTTAAAGAACTTGTGTGTAGCCTGTGTGTGTGTGTAGCACCGATTACCTCACACACACACGCAATGAAAATTTCAAAACGTTTATCCTTTTATGTTCAAACCAGAGTCGGACAAAGATGGAGAGACTCAAGAAGAACATGTAGAAGCAACAGGACATTTCTGAATGGTTAGTTGATGGATTTATGTTGCTGATGTGGAGTTAACTCTCTTCTAGTCATTGATTAGCATATTCTGTCATGATAATCTATACATCGCGTTCCCGGGGGCGGGCTTTATGTAAATTTAAGGGTTTGTGATGTCAGTAACCAGTGAAGAAGCTCATTGTAGTTCCTACCAGTCATTTGCTGTAGTCCTTAAAAAAGAGATTTCTGTCAAAGTAAAAATCTCCCTTTGCTTTGAACTGAGCGTTGTAACTTTGCAGATGTTGTTTATCAAACAGCAACATTGCACACTAACTACAGTTAAAAAAGTGAAATTATAATCAACTTAACTAAGTGTTCTGGAAAATCACAGTTGCACAGCTTCTATTAAATCAATGCATACCGTAAGTGGCATGCATTTCAGTTAATTTAGGGGTTTTAAATTACATCTTTTTAACACCAGCAAACTGTAAATGGCACACTGCCATTAACGAGTCTGTGACACGTCATTATGAAACTTGGCACGTTCAATGTCGCCCAAATGTTTGAAAAATTACAGTTCTCATTTTACATGGAACTCTTCCCATCAAACAGCTCAGGCCAAATCTGCAGAATGGGTTTCCTTACAGACGTTTGTTGATCTAAAGCGCTTGGCCGACGTCCACGTCGATGGTGGAGGACTGGTTCTGACCCGACACGACTGGGCGTTCCCGAAGCACAGAGGAGGAGGACTGGTTCTGACCCGACACGACTGGGCGTTCCCGAAGCACAGAGGAGGAGGACTGGTTCTGACCCGACACGACTGGGCGTTCCCGAAGCACAGAGGAGGAGGACTGGTTCTGACCCGACACGACTGGGCGTTCCCGAAGCACAGAGGAGGAGGACTGGTTCTGACCCGACACGACTGGGCGTTCCCGAAGCACAGAGGAGGAGGACTGGTTCTGACCCGACACGACTGGGCGTTCCCGAAGCACAGAGGAGGAGGACTGGTTCTGACCCGACACGACTGGGCGTTCCCGAAGCGCAGTGGAGGAGGACTGGTTCTGATCCGAGATGACAGGGCGTTCCCGAAGCACAGTGGAGGAGGACTGGTTCTGATCCGAGATGACAGGGCGTTCCCGAAGCGCAGTGGAGGAGGACTGGTTCTGACCCGACACGACTGGGCGTTCCCGAAGCACAGTGGAGGAGGACTGGTTCTGATCCGACACGACTGGGCGTTCCCGAAGCACAGTGGAGGAGGACTGGTTCTGACCCGACACGACTGGGCGTTCCCGAAGCACAGTGGAGGAGGACTGGTTCTGACCCGACACGACTGGGCGTTCCCGAAGCACAGAGGAGGAGGACTGGTTCTGACCCGACACGACTGGGCGTTCCCGAAGCACAGAGGAGGAGGACTGGTTCTGACCCGACACGACTGGGCGTTCCCGAAGCACAGTGGAGGAGGACTGGTTCTGACCCGACACGACTGGGCGTTCCCGAAGCACAGTGGAGGAGGACTGGTTCTGACCCGACACGACTGGGCGTTCCCGAAGCACAGAGGAGGAGGACTGGTTCTGATCCGACACGACTGGGCGTTCCCGAAGCACAGAGGAGGAGGACTGGTTCTGATCCGACACGACTGGACGTTCCCGAAGCACAGAGGAGGAGGACTGGTTCTGATCCGACACGACTGGGCGTTCCCGAAGCGCAGTGGAGGAGGACTGGTTCTGATCCGAGATGACTGGGCGTTCCCGAAGCACAGTGGAGGAGGACTGGTTCTGACCCGACACGACTGGGCGTTCCCGAAGCACAGTGGAGGAGGACTGGTTCTGACCCGACACGACTGGGCGTTCCCGAAGCACAGAGGAGGAGGACTGGTTCTGACCCGACACGACTGGGCGTTCCCGAAGCACAGAGGAGGAGGACTGGTTCTGACCCGACACGACTGGGCGTTCCCGAAGCACAGTGGAGGAGGACTGGTTCTGACCCGACACGACTGGGCGTTCCCGAAGCACAGTGGAGGAGGACTGGTTCTGACCCGACACGACTGGGCGTTCCCGAAGCACAGTGGAGGAGGACTGGTTCTTACCCGACACGACTGGGCGTTCCCGAAGCACAGAGGAGGAGGACTGGTTCTGACCCGACACGACTGGGCGTTCCCGAAGCACAGAGGAGGAGGACTGGTTCTGACCCGACACGACTGGGCGTTCCCGAAGCACAGTGGAGGAGGACTGGTTCTGACCCGACACGACTGGGCGTTCCCGAAGCACAGTGGAGGAGGACTGGTTCTGACCCGACACGACTGGGCGTTCCCGAAGCACAGAGGAGGAGGACTGGTTCTGATCCGACACGACTGGGCGTTCCCGAAGCGCAGTGGAGGAGGACTGGTTCTGATCCGAGATGACTGGGCGTTCCCGAAGAAGGAATGCAGTGTGTAATTATCCACATGTGAGCATCTATAAACCACAGAACTGCTCCGGTTGCAGACAAATCTTACATTGGCATCTTGAAATATAGTCTGGAATAGAGATGCTGTGTTACTTCCCAAACACTCCAAACCGGTCATTCATTAAAAAATAAAATTAGTGCTGGGCAACGATTAATCGCATCCAAAATAAAAGTTTGTTTACACATAATATATGTGTGTGTATACTATGTGTGTATATATATATATATATATATATATATATATATATATATATATATATATATATATATATATATATATATATATATATATATATATATATTTATATAGATATATAAATACACACATATGCATGCATTTATATATTTAAGAATATTTGCATGTAGGCTATATACTGTATACACTCACCTAAAGGATTATTATATTACCATACTAATACGGTGTTTGACCCCCTTTCGCCTTCAGAACTGCCTTAATTCTACGTGGCATTGATTCAACAAGGTGCTGAAAGCATTTTTTAGAAATGTTGGCCCATTGATAGGATAGCATCTTGCAGTTGATGGAGATTTGTGGGATGCACATTCAGGGCACGAAGCTCCTGTTCCACCACATCCCAAAGATGCTCTATTGGGTTGAGATCTGGTGACTGTGGGGGCCATTTTAGTACAGTGAACTCATTGTCATGTTCAAGAAACCAATTTGAAATGATTCGAGCTTTGTGACATGGTGCATTATCCTGCTGGAAGTAGCCATCAGAGGATGGGTACATGGTGGCCATAAAGGGATGGACATGGTCAGAAACAATGCTCAGGTAGGCTGTGGCATTTAAACGATGCCCAATTGGCACTAAGGGGCCTAAAGTGTGCCAAGAAAACATCCCCCACACCATTACACCACCACCACCAGCCTGCACAGTGGTAACAAGGCATGATGGATCCATGTTCTCATTCTGTTTACGCCAAATTCTGACTCTACCATCTGAATGTCTCAACAGGAATCGAGACTCATCAGACCAGGCAACATTTTTCCAGTCTTCAACTGTCCAATTTTGGTGAGCTCTTGCAAATTGTAGCCTCTTTTTCCTATTTGTAGTGTAGATGAGTGGTACGGTGGGGTCTTCTGCTGTTGTAGCCCATCCGCCTCAAGATTGTGCGTGTTGTGGCTTCACAAATGCTTTGCTGCATACCTCGGTTGTAACGAGTGGTTATTTCAGTCAAAGTTGCTCTTCTATCAGCTTGAATCAGTCGGCCCATTCTCCTCTGACCTCTAGCATCAACAAGGCATTTTCGCCCACAGGACTGCCGCATACTGGATGCTTTTCCCTTTTCTCACCATTCTTTGTAAACCCTAGAAATGGTTGTGCGTGAAAATCCCAGTACCTGAGCAGATTGTGAAATACTCAGACCGGCCCGTCTGGCACCAACAACCATGCCACGCTCAAAATTGCTTAAATCACCTTTCTTTCCCATTCTGACATTCAGTTTGGAGTTCAGGAGATTGTCTTGACCAGGACCACACCCCTAAATGCATTGAAGCAACTGCCATGTGATTGGTTGATTAGATAATTGCATTAATGAGAAATTGATTTGCATGTGTGTGTATTTATATAAATTAATTATACAAAGTACACACATATATTATGTGGATAACATTTTATTTGGATGCAATTAATAGTGATCAAATTGTAGGAAGGCACATAAATTAAAACTATAATAATAACATTGTGATGTAGGCCTAAAGTAGGGATGCACGATATATCGGCCACCGTATCGGTCGACAGGTGAAACTCAAAAAAATGTGAATATCGTGCAAAAGTTATAATTTTGATGATTATGGCTTACAGCTTATGAAAACCCCAAATTTAAAATCTCAGAAAATTTGAATATTACATGAAATCAATAAAAATAAAAATAAGGATTTTAAATACAGAAATGTCGGCCCTCTGAAAAGTATAATCATGCATATGTATATAGTTATACTAAATATATTAGTTTCACATTTTAATTTGAATTATTTAAATACTTTTGCACGATATTGTAATTTTTCGAGTTTTACCCAAGCGGCAACATTCTAATCTGAGAAATGAAGCCTACCCGGAAGTGCGAAAAACTGCAATACATCGAAAATCCGCTAGGAGCAGGTCCCAGAAGGGAGCAGATGTCCATAGACCCCCATGTTAAAATGTCCGTTTTCACAGCACAAACTCATGTTTTTACAGGTTGGTCCCATGGACTTTTATTGTATTTTTCGATAGGTTCTGAGTGCCTGACAACTGTGAGGGTGGTGCATTTTTTTCTAACTCGTTAGTTTAGATCGTATTTAGATATAAAATGTATGACAAATAAGGGTGTGGTTAACTTTGATTGACAGCTTGATTGACAGCTGATAACGGGCTGCGCCGAGTGAAATTCCTGAAATGTGACGTCTGGGCCATGATCTGACACACACATCAGACCACCTCTGGATCCTTCCTGAACATCTGTATTGAAATATCGTACATAAAATGGGTTGCTCTGCTATAAACTGCACTAACCGACACTGTAGGAATAAGTTACTTCGCTCCATTTTTTTCCGGTAAGTGACATTCCACTACCATTTCACATAGTTAGCACTATTTAGCATCAATGTTTGTGGGCAGTGGCACTGCAACAGTTAGCATTAAATCGCCTCAAATAAGTTAGCGTCCGAGGTACTTTACCTATGGTTATAACTGACGTTTGAAACAC
This sequence comes from Semotilus atromaculatus, assembly GCA_031834385.1. Taxonomy (NCBI): domain Eukaryota; kingdom Metazoa; phylum Chordata; class Actinopteri; order Cypriniformes; family Leuciscidae; genus Semotilus; species Semotilus atromaculatus. The sequence goes on from JAULUF010000084.1 coordinate 28,341,754, forward strand.
TGTAAATGCGTCTGCCTCGCAACGGCTTGCAATAACGGGTCCATGAACAAAAGACAGAGAAAATCACTCACTGCTCTTGGCTGAATAACTTTTGTTACTTTAATAAGAATCAGTATATATTTAATTCATACAGTGAAAACTAAACAGTGTTTTATTTTTACATTTGATTTGTTGTTAAATAAACCTAAATGTAGTTGTAGAGATGTTTTCTCTGTGTCACAAAAGTTGTAGAGATGTTTTCTCTGTGTCACAAAAAGAATGTGAAACACGCATGTAATTTAAAATGGGTTGTACTCTTCAGCAGCTTTGCAGTGAATGTAGTAGCTAGTCTGCCAGTCGATCTTACAACGTTACAGATAGAGCCGCTGCTTGGCTGAAGAGGCGCGTCCCCCGGCCGGCTCAGTCTCACGCACAGCCCGCCCTTTTACCCATATATGGATTGGCCCGAAGGTGGGCGGGGTTAGGATTTCCCAAGATTTTCAAACATGGCGCCGCCCATACCCCCATAAACGGCTTCAAAGCCGTTATTCAGAAAGTCTATGGGTGACGTCACAGACGCTTTGTCAATTTTTTTTACAGTCTATGGTTTTACCTGCATGTTCATTTTTTATGTTATCGTTATCAGCCTGATAAGACTATTTATCCGATATATTAAAGCCGATAAATAATGTATTATTTCCTTCAGCTGAGACAGATACACACTGTTTAACATGATGGTTTTAATTAATATAATTAAGATAATTAATATAAAATATAAATGTAAAAATAGAGTAAAATGAGTGCATTGAGTAATATGGGCACGGGCACACACACACACACGATATTGGGCATCCCTACAGAATTCGATTCATATCACAATTTTGTTTAAATGTGGTTAGCCTACTCCTTAACTTTGTGAGCACAAAAATAAAAATGAATCATTAGGGGTCTCTGCCTGATTCGCTCTCAATTGACACAAGATCAAAAACATGGAAATAAGAATTAAATATGATCATATGAGGGTTTTATGAATGATTTAGGCTACAAGTTGAAGATTTTCGGCACTCTTAAAAACTCTCCGTATGCCAATAATCAGACTAAACCTCTTAGTCCATTCAAGTAATTCTTGAAACTCTTGTAATTCCCATTCTAGAGTAAATGAAAGCAACTAATTCACCTAAACATGTGCTGTCTTCAGCAGTACTTGGGTCTAAATTATTACTTTATTGCAGGCGATTTATAATACAAGATAATCTGGTCTAAACAAAACTACTCTACTAACGGTCAATGATAATTTACTCAAATAAATTTGGGCTAACTAGACTCTAAATGGCAATATCTATTAGAGCTCGACCGATTTATCGGCAGGCCGATATTATCGGCCGATATTAGGCGTTTTCCAAACTATCGGTATCGGCGTTTATAATGGCCGATAAATGAATATAAAAAAAAAAAAAAAAATAAATAAAAAAAACGGACGAAACACCCTTCAACCATGTCATGAGTGTTGGAGTTGTATTGTTTGTCCACCAAAGGGCACTCTACACCGTCCCTGTTGGCAACACTCGTGTATAACCTATGTGTATAACGCGCCACACATCCTGCAATCTGCTGATCCAGCCAGAGTCGGGCAGAGAGAATCCGTTATCCGCGAGTGAGATCATCAGTGAAGTGTGTTCATGCCATGGTGAGTTGGTCACATACATTGCTTGAATAACAATTAAAAGAACATCCCCATCAGTTCTCTTAACTCAAATAAGCATGACAAAATTTGTGACTATCATGTCCAGTTTTGCTGCTGTTAAAGGGACACCAGGGAAGTCTGAGTGTTTTTTCTCTACAACGCCCCCCCCTGGTGTCTGGTAGTAAATGCTTTCAAACACACTGTCGTAAAACGAACTGCTGTTCCTCCCCCCTCGCCACGAGCAACCCAGCTGATCAGCTGTCAACCTAGCTGAGCATGAACCGGCTGCATGTTTCAAAACCAGTTATATCTACCGAGGTAAGAAAAGCAATATTTTCTTTCCAACTGATGGCGATTTTTTTTTTTTTTTGTATTGTGTTGTCATGCATGCTAGTATTTTTTACCGGGAACGAACAATATGAACGAGGCGAACTACTGCTTTCGTGTTTTTTTTTTTTTTTTGGGAGAGTGGGCACGAACATAAAAAATATATATATCGGAAGCTAATTTGTCTAAAGTTATATTAGCAAGGTCTATAAGTTCATCTGGTAGAATGACGGTTTACCTTTGCTTGTCTAAGAAAACATCAGAACGTTTTTTCTAGCTCGATCATGATATGTGTAACATGTTTATTGCCTATATCAGACGCGTTGACTTAGGCCATCGTAATTCAACTCATATCTGTAAAGTACGTCAACTGTTTTGTGATATTGCAGGAATCAACGTCAACCTCAGCCTCGTCTGAGTACACAAGCTAAATTAGACACATAGAAGGGCAGCATCCATCTAGCTAGATCAAGCCAAAATCTCCGCTAGCCATTTAGATGCGGGTAGGATACACCGTGTCTTGATTTGAAGAATTTGATATTTTTAAATATTAAACACAGTTTATTCCAAAGATACTTACAAGTGCAACAGCAAGAAGGCCAAGTAGGCATTCGTTTTGCAGGCTTCTGTTTCTCTCAGTTCTCACCATTCTGAAAAAGCCGGTCCGATATTTACTCGAGTCTTGCTCGGTCAGTCTCCCGTTTCCTCTGTCGTTGGTCCTCCGACAAAGATTTCCTAGCTTTCTGCTTCATTTTTACAGGCTCAGCCATAACTCAATCTATCGTTGCCCTTTCCTTATAGCTAGCCGGCGCTTGAATGGGGGCGTGTATGTGTGCAGTGCCGTCAAGCAATTCGTCACATCGCGAGACCTGATATCACGCGATACTTCCTGACGGCGAGGCCGGCGGCCCGCCGGCCCAAAGTTGCAAGTGCGTTTTTTCCGCTCTCGGGCACCAGGGGGGTGCGAAACCACCACCATTCAACCCGAAATAAGTAATATAACCATTCCACTGACTCCGAAGCTGTTCAGTTAAGGTAAAAAAGTTACTTAGAGCACCTTTAAATAAGCCGAGAGTGAAGCGGAATTAGCTAGTAGGCTAATAATTACGTTACGTTGTTACAGTGTAGTTGACTGACTTTCCTTTTAACTTTTGACAATGTGACTTAAGTATTTCTTTAATAGCGCGTGACAGTTATAGCAATGAGACGTATCATCTCTCCTTGGCCTGTTATATTGAAAATGTTTTCAGGGTTTCCCGCAGCACTTTGAAACTAAGGCGGCCGCCTATGCAACACGCACGCCTGCCGCCTTAACTAACGTTACGTCGTCAACATTTTTTATATGAGCGATATCCGCCGTGTTACTGTTTTGAGGACAACCAAATATAGTTGCGGTTCTATATTTTTCTCTCTCAGCACGTCATTCGGGCATTAGCACTCCGGGTGTAAAAGGAAATCCTTAACAGGCAGCCGTTCGCACAAACAGCGCAAGCGGCTCGTTAACACAGACCGACTGAATGACACTTCAATTTAAGTTGAAAATCTCAAATGAAGATTGCTGAACTCCAGCTTGTCTGTGTCTTCAGATCATCCGTGCTTCTTCAGCAGTGTAGAGCGCACGCGCGCGCGGTTGCTGATATCCAGCAGTGTTTTTAATGTTGATGCAATGTTTCCCGAATATCCATCCACACGATTTCACACGTGACATTGATTTTATACAACAGTTAAAAAGCTAAACAAAAGGGTAACATTAAGTGATTTACTACATTTAAAACGGTATACTCAGGCTTATTGCTCTATTTTGCAACGAAATCTGTGGCTTTGAACGAATCGTGAGATTCAATGAATGACTCGATAACTCACACATAAAGACAATGAGTTACCGCCACCTACTGGCGATTTTAGTATAATATTTTATACTGTTAGCAATTTATAGGTAGTATATAGTTCAAAGTTATATTTATGAAGCTTACCAAGTCTTTTAATACTGGTAACTTTGATTTGGTTGTTGTTGTTTTTGTGTTTTTGTTCAAAGGACTTTGTTTCATATCTTAAGTTTGTATTTTTATACAGTTTATTTATCAGAACTTTAATATATTTTGATGTTCCTCTGTTCTGTTGTGACAATAAAAGAAACAAATTTCCTTTAAAAATGCATTATCATATTATTTTAGTTAAAACTCATAAATAACTACAAATAACTAACGTTTGGGAAATCTGTTAATGTTTTGTTGCGCGTTTCTGGAAAAAAAAAATATCGGCCGATATATCGGAATATCGGATTTTAAAACCAACAAATATTTGTATCGGTATCGGCCTTCAAAATCCTTTATCGGTCGGGCTCTAATATCTATAGCTAATCTGATTCTCCAGGATCATTAACCTTTTGCCAGCCACTTTAATCAATCACTGAACACTGTTCTCGATGATCACAGCTAAGGGTGTCACGATTTCGATTTTAAATCGAAATTAATTCACAATCTCGAATATCGAATTCAAAAATGGAATCGTCGATGCTGCCACGCCCCCATGTCCCGTCGGTTTGCAAAGCGGGAAAAAACACGCGTGTTGAAGTGCTGCGAGTCCGAGTCCTCTACCTAGCTATAGCTAGTATACAGCCTATGTATACAACCAGTCAAAAGATAGCATGGCAACTGCAGACGCAGGAGACCCATCGACAGGACTTGAACCCCCTCCTCTTTCACTGAAGTCGCCGGTGTGGGACAGTTGGAGTATTTGTGATTTTCAGTGAGTTATGTTGACAACTTTCACATTCGTGTTCAAAGTTTGCGCTTCAAAAAAGCCACAGTTTGCAAGCTCTGCTACTGTATGTGCGTGTACCATATTCTTCCACTTTTTAAATTAAAACTTTAAATTGACAAAAACAGCAGACTCAGACCAGTATGAATCTTTATACAATAAATCTTGCATGGCACAAATAACTTGATTTTCCACCTCCACGAATGAGACGAGTGTTGTTCATTTCCGCACCGAGTCTATTTCTGCTGCACGCGCAGTTAAAGTGACAGCACAGTTCGTGCTCAAAATGACCATAATTTGACATGAAAATGTTATTCATCATAAATGCATTTAATTAAATACTACATTAAATAATATTTTTTACAGTCATGTTTTTACTTTAAGACCGAGGTAAAGCAAGGAAAACATAGATGTATCTGTTAAACCGTGTTTGTTTTGTTGTGAACTTGAATGTCATCTGAATAAGACTTCAGTTACAAAAGAGAAACTACATGGCAGGTTATTTTGCTTAAGTTTCTAATTGACTGAAGATATAAGTTATTGTGACATTATTATTTTGTTAATTAATGTTTTAAATTTGACAATGTAGTGTGGTACATTGTGAACAAAGGTCATATATTTCATAAAAGTCTAAAAATGGCATAGCAAACTGTGCTTTAAATTTTTTTTTTTTAAATCGAGAATCGAATCGAACCGTGACCTTAGAATCGAAAATGTAGGCCTAATCGAATTGAGGATTTGGAGAATCGTGACACCCCTAATCACAGCCATCAAAATATCAACCAATCGCATCCCTGAAATCCCAAGCTATTCATCTTTACAAGCCGATGGAGAGATTGATTGACAGAACATGCTTCACATGAACTACTCGCCGATTTGTACTTCTCTTGCTTTGTTACACGGCACCCGCTTGGCTTAGACGGCTGGTGGGACACATCCACACGGGTTCAAACTTGTGTCCATTAATCCTGATGTGTTTTGCAAACAAACGGATCAGATAACCTGTGCTGATATCAGCCCGAGAGTCCGAGAGTTGGCCCTATCCGCACTGGATTAGTATTATCTGGGCCTCGTGTGATTTAGAAACCCCCCCGATAGCGAAGCCTGTGATTTTACTTGAGTTTACTGACTTATCTCCCGGATATGATGTCAATAGGCTATTGCTTGGAAATGTCTTGCTGTTATTATAGGTGTATCTGTATGATATATCATAAACAGGAGAATGTTCTTCGATTCTTAGATGTCGTCTCCATCTAATTAAGCTTTTTGTTTTTGCTCTTATATAACATTATGCAAATTGTGTAGTTGGTGTATAGCGATATGACCAGCACCCACAATACTATCAAAACACTCGAACGCCTCCATTCTTCACGACAGATTGATAAAAAGGCGCGCATGAAACAAAAACCTTGAAAAAATTATATACGACCCGCCAAATCACAGAGATGCGGATTCGAGACTGATGTCATCACAGGACCTCTTCTGGAAATATGGAAGGTCATCAGCTTTACAAATGATTACAGATATGGCCGATTCACACGAGATTAAGATCACAGACGACCTCAATTATTACAGATGACTCGAGGTCACCAGGACTGATCCGTGAGAATAGGGATTAATACAACTATTCTGGGAGCATTGAAAAATTAACTAAATATTACAAAAAAGACACTTATCTTCAGCTTGAGCTCAAGCTTCAGTCCATCATGAAAAACTACAGTAAATGTCCCGTTAGCCAAACACTGCGTTGGTATGGAGAAATTAAAGCTAGCTGTGATGCATTAAAAAGGTGTAAAATAATCCACATGCCCAAATCTTTTTGTGCTTGCATTGCATATCCTCGGTCCAAACAAGAGTAACTGAAATCAGAGCAGTGTTTTCATAGCGCTGAACTCAGACAGACACTTGGCAAAGGAACACCACCAACAATATTGTGCCACGCTTAAAAACCACTGAGCCCTGGCATCCATAGAGTGCCATCAAATGTTTCCCCATTATGTGATCCAGCTTGAGTACATTAATGCACTGCATGCCAAAGTTTATAGGGTGTTTCATTAAATGTCTCTCACAGGAGCAGATCAATGCATCTGAAAGACATCTAACCGGCAAAGGAATGCCAAATCACTTATATGTAGTGTAGATGTGTTTTAAGTCATGCATCACACACACTATTTGCAAGATTATATTGATTGCACTGCATGCAATGTCAGATCCATATAAGAATGCACAGGGAAATTGTGTAAACAATCCACATATACTGTATATTATACCAGACACTTGATATAGCAAGCATGGCAAAAACATTTCTCGAGAATTTATTCGTGGATTTAGCACTTATTAAAAGCACCAGGTATTAGAAGACACACTTAACAATTAAACCTTTTCAGGGAAATACACACACACACACACACATATATAATACATACATGATACATCCATCAGATTAAAAAACACAATTTATGATACGACTGACACAAACAGTCAGGAAGACAGATTAGGACGGAAGCAGTATCTTTTTAAAAATAGAAATGTTTTTTAATTAATATCCAACGAACTTTAGTGGTACGGTAAACAAAATGTACATTAACGGAAGTAGCCTAGTGCCTCACCTGCCGAGCTCTCTCCCGGGAATGACGTCATAGCGCTCGGTGAACGGCTCGCTCCTGATCGCGGTTCGGATCTCGCGCAGTAACCCGGACCGGTTCGGACCCGATTCACACCGAACACGGCTTCTGGACTCGGTCGGTCGTGGACATTCAGGAATCATAACGGCTGCTGATCAGTTTTATCTCAGTACTTATAACGTTACCTGTTTTTTACCTGTAAGCCCAGTCCACTTTATACAGCGAACCGAATACTATCACTCTACCTCGCTTAAGAAAACAGTTTCTCTCGCTGAATTTAGACCGAACATGGAAAAGTGTCTAAAATATCAAGTGTTGATACTTTCATCTTCGGTTAAAAGTCCTCCTGAGTGAGTTTAATGTTCAGGCTGTGATGAGAACAGCTTTCCTCCTCAACTCGCTCCTGCTTCTGTGAGCAACTGTGGTCAAGCTGCTTCTCGGACTCCAGTTGCCGGGACAACGGTCGTGATTGACAGGCCTTTCCACCAATCATGATCAAGCACTTGCCGGTGGGCGGGAGGAGGTTCTCTTTGAATCACATTTGACCAATTAGAGACGACCAATTGATTAATGAATAAAACGACTAGTACAGTTATAAAAAGACTGACGTTGGGATTTTTGTGAGAGGACAATTAAATCGGTGAATGTTTATACATGTAATCTGAATTTATACATTATTTATACTTTTTCCCCATTATTTATACATCCACGTTTAGTTAATGAGTAGCCTACGTAATAGGGCTTTTATTTTTAAATCTAATCATGCATTTTTAACAATTTTGTGGGGAGAGTTTAATTCAGACATTAAAACTTATTGGGGTGTCATTGCAATAAATGTGCACCTTATCTGATAATCAACACCCTATGTTTTATTATAAGATTTTGTTGTTATTCTGTGCGATTTAAAATAGGTTTTATGTTTTATCCCACTAAAACACACACACACACACACACACACACACACACACACACACTGAAGAGTGCTTGTTGATGGGATTCTTCCAGACACTGGAGTGACTGAGGCCCTCTAGTGCTTGAACTTCAGTATTTATGAATGTATTGTTTTGTAGCAACAAACCATAAGTGAACATAATTAGGCTAATGCATACAACATACAACAAAGTGATTGTTTATTGACATTTATGTACAACAATTTGGGGCAAAAGCAAAGTCTGTTCATCTCGAACAAACTGACATCAGGGAATTAGGCTGATATACAGTATTCATACATATTTAAATTTACATTTTCATTAACAATTTAAATCATTTTCATTGGAAGTAAAGGGTTTCCATATGCAATTTCATGAATTTATATTGAACTCAAATACAAAAAATATAAAATACAAAACTGCCAACAAATAAAAAAATGATAAAAAATGTAATCGTAATAACATCATCAACTGAGCATTGTACAACAGCAAATGGTCAGATAGTCATTTCACAATCTCTGTCAATAAGTAAAACAAGTTATGCTTGATAGTATGCATTTAATATACAGATTCAGTGTAAGTGGACATCCTTCTGTCAGGGGAACGGTTTCATATTCATGACAATAAATGCAATGATACACACTATCATAAAGCCTGCATGCATTAAAAGTCTCCTGACATGATGATTGTGATTATCAGAGACGTTGGGCTGTAGGTGTCCAACAAAAAGTCAAATAAAAAAAAGCACCATTTAAGATATTGCATACATAATAATAATAATAAAAAAATCTGGTTATCTGGTTCTTGTTGCCTGTAGTAATTTTATAAATATGACTCAAAGTCTGTTTGTGTTTAGTTTCACAGTTACACTTATGAGGGACAAACCAACGCATGTTTGTATGACTTGTATGATAAATCAAACATATGCATCATTAAGAAGAATATTTTTGTTTTATTAATAAAGATAAACTTGCAATATACAAGGTGGAGGTGGGGTCATAAATATATTCCAAGCATTTCAGAGAAATATAGTGAATGAATCCAATGTTATTGTCAGTGTCATTATCATTATCCCTGGGCCCTTAAAAAGAGATTAGTCTTTAAGAAGCATTATTAAAACTATTAGTGTGATTTAGTTGCACAATAAAGTCTCTTACATCATGAAGTGAGCTTCCATGTGTGCTTTCTAAAGCCGGAGACGAGGACTCGAGTTTGAACATTTCTACTCAAAACCAGAATCCTTCTTTAATGACATCAACAGATTTTGAGCCATGTGATTAAAGTAGGCTCACTATATTCCCATACACCCTGCAGAGTGTGTGTGTGCAAAAACAGTTTAGGGATTATAAGAAAGCAAATGATTTGCTGTGGTTTGGAGTTCAGCCGATGATATGAGCATGAGACGTGTTTGGTCAGTGCTATCGGAATAGCATACTACTCATACTACCCATATTATTTATGCAGCATCCATAACGACGTGCACAATGCATTTTCACACATTTAACTATTTCTGATATGATAACATGCTAAATTATCAAACATGCAGAGCGTAATGATGTGTGCCATAAGCATTGCATATTACAGCACTTTTGAAATGCTATGTTGCATATTGTGTAATGTTTCACATACTACATTACCGTCATAAAATATTGGCAGTGTGTAGTACATTATATAATGTGCAGTGTTTCATAAGCAATATGGGTTACACTTTATTTTAAGGTATCATTGTTATTATGAAATTATATAAGTGCTGAGTAATATTAATTAAAAACATGTACTATTTACTATAGGGTTAGGGTAGGGTTAGGGTTTGGTTGAGGGTTAGTTGCATGTAATTATGCATAATTTACTGTTATTACTATGGTAAGTACATGTAACATATGTAACAATGATACTGTAAAATAGACACTGTAAAATAAAGTGTTACAGCAATAGAGTGCCGAAGTTATGACTTTTTAAAGACGCTCTGCCGTGTATTTCTGAGTTCGATAGTCTGATAGATTCAGCTGATCGCTGTTTGTTGTGTTTGGGCACGCTCAGACACCGAACGCGGGTGCGTCATGTTCTACAAACGTGACCATCTCAGTGTTATGGTCGAGACTCAATGAGCTCTACAGAGCGAGAGTCCCCTCATCCCCAAATCTATTTTCTCCACGTGAGGGAATACTTTGGCTGGTGGCCAGGGTGACCTGAGGCTGATGGTGTGGAACAAAACCCGACGATTTATCCTCGGTCCACACCCCCCTCTTACACATTGCAACCCGTTTGAGTTCGCTGACTGCCCGTGTCCAGTAGGACGCCGGCTGCTCCAGCAGCTCATCCGGCGCCCCGGCAGATGAAATCATGTCTATCGCCGCATCACAAGGTGAGCTGGAGTCCTCTGGAGATGACGGTTCGGCTGTGCTGCCACCTCAGGGTGCGTCAGCCTGTCGAGTCTGATCCAGAGTTGACAGCTATGCTTTCCCGGGCTGCCGTGAGTATCGGGCTTGTGTGGACATCTGCCATGTCCCGAGTACTCATGGCTGATGATTGGTTTTTGGGGGTGGCGACCCCAATTCCTTTCTTCCCGGACGTGCATGAAGAGGTCATGAGCTCGTGGGAGTCTCTTTTGACTTTTGTGAGCGCTCAGCGGCCTCTTCCACCTTCTCTGCCCTCGAGAGACCGCGGCCCAGGGTGCACTGGGGTTCCCCCAGTGGAGAGTTCTGTGGCGACACGTCTGTGACCCCACAGCGCCTCCACCTGGCGTGGCGGCCCTAGCCCCCCCCCAATGCCTGTAGGTTTTGTCTACTCCGGTGGCAAACACCTATAGAGCTGCGGGGCTGGCTGCCGACTCACTGCATGCATCGTGCACAAGGGGAGGGCTGATTCAGGGCTCATACTAGAGCTACGTGACGCCACCGACCTTGCTCTACGAGCGACGAAGGTGACCGCACGCTCCCTGAGTCAGGTGATGTCCACATTTGTGGTCAGACATCTTTGGCTTAACCTGGTTGATGTGCGCGAGGCTGAGTGAACCCGTTTTCTCAACTCCCCCATATCCCAGGCTGGCCTTTTCGGCGGCGCGGTCGAGAGCTCTGCCCAACAGTTCTCAGCCACCCAGAAGCGGACTGTGGCTGACCCCGCGGCCAGCTGCTGCCACCCGGCCGTCGGCTCAGACGCCTCGGTCCGCTCGCCGCCGCACGAGCCCTCCTGCGACTCCGCCCCCTCCCGCCCGGCCCCAGCAGCAGCTTCACCCTGGCCGCGCCGTGGAGGTGGTCGCAGGAAGGCGCCTCAGCCCGTACCAGCCCCGCAGCCTGCTAACGCCAGGCCATGCGGCGCTCCCGTTACGGGCGGCTCACAGATGGGTTGCAGTTCTTCCAGGATGTGGTTGCAGGGCCACTCCTTCCCCTGGTGGAGGGCCGGGGGAGAATCCTTTTAAAATAAAATAAAATAAAATAAGAACTGACTTCCCATCTCTGAGCACCAGAGGGCGTGGATGGCAGTGCGCGCCGCTTATGAGCCTCGCCGCTCTCATCCCCCTCTGTCGCCAGACCCCTGACAGACCAGGCCCCCGTGGAACGCTGGTCCTTCCCTGGCCTCCTCTGTCAGGATGCGGATTATGACCGTGCCCACACTCCGGGCCGCTATGCCATCCACGTCCGGGCCGGTCATTCCGCCTCGCTGCCCCTTTTATGTCTCCTTTTTTTTTCCTCCGCAAAGACCATTTTTTACGGTTACTTTCAAGGAGTGGGCATACTAGTACGCGGTTCTCCCATTCGGGTTAGCCCTGTCTCCTCGCATCTCTACGTAGGTCGTCGAGGTAGCCCTTGTGCCGCTACAGCAACACGGGGTTCGCATCCTGAACTATCTCGATGACTGGCTGTCCCTAGCTCGCCCTTGAGTCCAGGTTTGCGAACACAGGGACCTTGTGCTCCGGCACCTAGCCTGTTTGGGCCTTCGGGTCAACTGGGAGAAGAGCAAACTTTGCCCCGTGCAGAGGATCTCTTTTCTCGGTATGGACATCGACTCGGTCGCCATGTCCGCGCAGCTTACGATAGAGCGCGCACAGTCACTGCTGACTTGTCTTCGACAGTTCGAGGGCAAGAGTGCGGTTCCACTGAAACTTTTTCAGAGGCTCCTGGGGCATATGGCATCTGCAGCCGCTCGGATTGCTTCATATGAGACCGCTTCAGCTCTGGCTTCGCGACAGAGTCCCGAGGTGGGCATGGCAGCAAGGCACGCTCCGAGTACCAGTTACTCCGACCTGCCGTCAGACCTTCACCCTGTGGTCGAACCTCAGTTTCCTACGGGCCGGTGTCCCCCTGGAACGAGCTTCCCGGCATGTTGTTGTGTCAACAGACGGGCTGGGGTGCCATGTGCAATGGACATGCGGCCGCGGGCTCCTGGACAGGACCCCACCGTCTTTGGCATGTCAATTGCCTCGAGTTGCTGGCAGTACGTCTTGCTCTGCACCGCTTTCGAGCGCTGCTCAAGGGTCAACACGTACTAATCAGGTCAGACAATACCGCCACTGTAGCGTACATCAACCATCAAGGTGGTCTACGCTCCCACTGTATGTCGCAACTCGCCCGCCACCTCCTCATATGGAGTCAGAAGCATCTGAGGTCGCTTTGAGCCATTTGTATTCCCGGAGCCCTGAACTGTGCAGCCGACAAGCTTTCACGGCTTCAGCCCCTCCCTGGAGAATGACGACTCCATCCCCAGCGGTTCAGCTGATTTGGGACCAGTTTGGGGACGCACAGGTAGATCTGTTTGCCTCTCACGACTCGACCCATTGCGCCCTGTTTTATTCCCTGACCGAGGGCACGCTCGGCACGGATGCACTGGCGCACAGCTGGCCGCGGGGTCGCAAATATGCGTTTCCCCCAGTGAGCCTTCTTGCGCAGACCTTGCACAAGGTCAGGGAGGACGAGGAGCAGGTCATTGTGGTCGCACCACACTGGCCCACCCGGACCTTGTTCTCCAAACTAGTACTCCTGGCGACAGCACCTCCCTGACCAATCCCTCTGAGGAAGGACCTCCTTTCTCAGGGACGGGGCACCCTATGGCACCCACGCTACTCATTATATTGTGCTTAACGGACCATTTATCAGTTCGGACCAGCAACATCTGTGCAGCGCGAGATTAAGCGACACTGTGCTAAGAGATCCAGTGAAGAAAACATTTGAATTCGCCACTAAAGTAATAGTGAGAGATCTAGAAGCATTCAAATTTCTCCTTTATAAACCTAGATCTCTATTAGATCAAACAGCGCTGTGCCGTGAGTGAACATGGATTTAATGTTGCACTTCAAAACTCAAATAAATATTATAGAAATATATATTTAAATGTCATTTTTAATGTGATTACCAAAACATTATTTGTTCATCCTTCAAAGATTACCCCCATTTATAAACCTGAAAGTTTCAAGATGTAGGAAAACTCAAACTTATTTAAAAATATTTTTTAATAATGTCTCTGGCATTTCTTTCTTTTTGCTGTATCGTATCGAACTGAACCGTGAATTTTGTGAACTGTTACACCCCTAATATATATATATATATATATATATTCTCATTATTTTTTTTTTACACTTTTAAAACACTTTTTATTTTTTGTTTACATGCCTGCCGGGTAGCCTACTTTAAGTTGAGGTGCTATTTGTTTTTATATTAGACTTTTTCTATATTTACTGTTGCACTAAAGGCCAAAAGTGAAGAATTTATGTTATTTATTACTTGATTGTTCAAGCTACCTCATAGAAGTGCTCTGTTTGTTAACAGAGTTGTTGAATGTTAAAATAAGGTGAATTAAATAAAAAAAGAATAAAGAAGAGCGGAAAACAGATCTAGGATGTTCCTTATGCTTTATGTATTATATAAGTATCGGATCGGGACTCGGTATCGGTAGATGCTCAAAATCAAATGACTCGGACTCGGACTCGAGGGCAAAAAAACCTGATCGGGACATCCCTAAATATAACCAGCACTGAAAATCACATTTCAGCTTGTTTTAAGGGAATAGCCAATCAGAGAGCAGATGTAGGGGTGGGCAGGGCATAACTAACAATGATTCACACATGGGTTAAAAGTTTCCACACATGCAAGCATGACGAAACTTAGTTGCCATATCAACACTATGTAGTGAAAAAATTTCGATTTTTAGTAATTTTTTTACTTATGTTCATTTTTCATCTCTGTCTTTTGTGTTTGTAGAGAAATCTGACTTTATTTGAATCTTATATCTGTTATTTAACAGTTGATATAGTTCTTTAATGCTAATCTAACAGCAGGAGACACTATCCGGGTTTAAATCCCAGTTGCTCACTAGAACTATGATATTCTATTCTATACTTTAATGAATTCTATTGAGAATATTCTATTGATTTTACTAGACATAACTGAGACAGTCAAAAAAGTGTTAAGTTGTGCCCCGCTCTCCCCTGATGCGATTTAATTAAATGTCACTATTGCATACATGTAGCTTTTGACCCCAAACTCCTGCAAATACAGAAAAGTACGACATATTTTGTATTTTAGTGCAGAAACATGCTATTTCAAGTCATTTAATAACAAAATGCCCAGATTTATTTACTTTAAAAATCTCTAAAAAGTATCTTGTGGCTTGAGTTATTGAAAAAAAATTATTTACAGTAAAAAAAAAACAATCTATTCTCAGTCAAGTCTCACTTCTTCACTCCAGCCCAAAGGTGCTGGTCTCCTCCACAGCCGTCAGAAGCTTCTCGTACAGCATCGCGTGCGACGGATAGGGAGGCAGATCCAGACGGTTGAAGCATGTGTGAGCCCTGCAGGACACAGAGATACAGGGGTCAAAGGTCAAGACAGATTTCATCCTGGCCTCTGAGTAAATAGGCGACATAAACACTGAATTTCTGACAAACTTTGCCCATCTTCGTCCCAGCGAAGCATGTGAAATTCTGTATCTGAGTGAGGCATCTGTCTCCTTTCCATCACACTGGCCTTATTTAGCTGTGGCTGCTGACGCTGAACACACACAATGACAAACTCCCAGCCGTTCTCACCCTGACAGAGAAACATGAGCCTGTGCTTTAGTGCTGACGGCGCCAGCCGTTCATCCGCAGTGCTTCTGTTTGCCAGACCAGCCGGGAGAAATGATTCTCAAGGTGAAACACTGGATGCGAATCAAGCCTGAGTGAGCGGCTTTCAGGATGACACTGTGACAAATAACTAACATGAACTAACAATGAGCAATACATTTCTTACAGTATTTATTCATCTTTGTTAATGTTAGTAAATACAGCTGTTCATTGTTTGTTCATGTTAGTTCACGGTGCATTAACTAATGTTAACAAATGCAACCTTTGTATTGTTAGTAAATGTTGAAATTAATATTATCTAAGATTAATAAATACTGAAAAAGTATTGTTTAGTATAAGTTCATGTTAACTAAGGTAGTAAACTAATGTTAACTAATGACCCTTATCGTAAAGCGTTACCGATGACACTGTCATCTCGGTTAGCTTTATTTAAGTCTAAGTAACATGGAACAGGCTTTCTTTGCTGTTGTGATTGAATTGCACATAGTAGGTAAACTAAACATTAAGCTTATAGACGACCACATAAAGATCTGTTGGTAAAGTATAATTGGGTGATGGTGTCCTAAAAACATCCACATGAAGCTCTGTGCTTTTCATTTTTACGTCTCTCATTTGTTTCTTTTCCCATGAGAAAGAACTATGACTGTCAAATATATATGAAAATGTAAGGATCTAAAAACACTCCTTCAATCAATTCTTGTTTTAAAATGAGATATATAATATTCTTTCCATGAAATGTAAGCTATGAGGAATATAATGGCACAAATCCTTTGGTTTTTAATATTCCACCCAGGTCTGTGAGATCCTGATCCTTTCGGTCTAGCTTCTCTAATAAAGCACATGTTCTAGTCATTTAAATGCTAATGTGCTCTGAAAAGTTGATAAAATAAACTTTTAGCAAAATATGCACATTTTAAATCTTCTCAACAAACCCATAATATTCAAAGCATCATCTTTAAAGAGCCATATACACATTTGAACATCTCATTCAGGTTAGGATTATGATTTTCGGTAGTAGTCAGAACACTGTGGATGTATATTAGAGCCATTTGTTGTTTGCTGTTGGGTTTTGAGGAGCATTTGGACCCAGAAAGTTTCATGTCAGACTTAACAATTGGTTAGGAACATATTCTACTAGCCCTACTAGGCGAGTGTTAATTTCAAACCCTGGTTATGAAGTATCTCATGCGGTGTATACCTTGGCAGAGAGGTTATCTTTCCCCACTTCTCGATGCAGAAGCGCCTCAGGCCGTTGCTCCCCCTCAGCGCTGCGAATCCCTCATAGGGGACACTGGACGTGCCCGTCACGAACTGCAGCAAACGCAACCTCTGCTCATTATTGAAGCGCTCCACCGCGGCCCAGAACCAGCGCATCACAATGTGCCCATCATGGTAACCTGGAGGTTCATAGAGATACCAGTAAAGTTAAAGGTGAAGTGTGTAGTTTATGCGACACTAGTGGCACCTTGTAGAATTGCATAAATAATGCCACATTTTCAAACCACTTTGAAAATTGCCCTTTAGCCCATCGCGTCTCGAGTCAAACATCACAAACACAGCTCTTACTTGTGACTGTGAAGGTCTCAACAGGTGAAATTAGGCCACTTTCAATAAAAGGACCACTAAATTAGGAATATTTTTAGCTGTGTTGCTATGTGTCATTAGTAAGTAATTGAGTAATCAACACAAACGCGAGTGTCTCCCTTATAATGAATCCATCCAGCGTTTCTAAACCAAACGCATTTATGACGCACCTCAACTGTTTGAGTCTGTCTACACTGCACACATCAAAGTAAACAATATAAACGGGTACATTTGTCTTTCTGAACAGATGCATGATGATGTTGTATTGAAGTAGAATGTTATTGTAGCATGTTTCATCCCAATTCCACCTTTTACTTTGACATGTTCGAGACCCGTTTAATCTTTGAATGTCTAAATGCAATTAATTTTGGCTTGCATTTCTGTAACCAAAGCTGAATGTCTTTTCACATGTAACGCATCAGTCATGGTCCCCCACTAGGTAAACACCCCTTGGCTCCGCCTGCTACAGTAGCCACCAGGCTTGTGCAAAATTCAGAATTTCAGAATTGGTCTGCATTCAATTGGAATTTGAATTGAATTGACTCCACCCCACAGGAAGTTGAATTTGAATTTGAATTGGAATGACAGGAAGTGGAATTAAATTCATGGCAATTCAAAGAAATTCCACACAGTCACACAAAAGAAGGAATGTGTTATAAAAACTGAGGGTCGCCGCCTAGAAAGACTATACAGGAAAACTGGACTTATTGTGCACTCTTTAGCTTTCAAAGAACACTTGCTTAAGTACCGTACAGCCCTTAACGATGCAAGATCCTCTTATTTCACCTCTATCATCAGAAATTCAAAATGCAGGCCCAGATCACTATTTGAAATGGTTAACAAACTCACAAATCCACCACAACATGTTATCTCGGGCTCTGTGGGGCTTGTAAATAGCTTTTCTCAATTCCTCTCCGATAAACTCAATCACTGCATCCATTACCAAAACCACTCCTCATACAAGTGACTCAAATGTCCAGTTAAGGTTAGCTGGTTCCGTTCACTCAACAAACTCTCTTTCTGCTTTCACTCTGACTACTCCTGCTGCCATAAGTGATCTAATTGTGAAGTCAAATTCCACATCCTGCCGCCTTGATCCTACACCTACTGTTTTGCTTAAGCTGTGTGTGCCCGAGGTTGCACCCTATATAACACACATGATGAACTGTAGTTTGGCGTCTGGCGTTGTTCCAGCAGAATTAAAAATAGCTCCAGTGACCCCGATTCTTAAAAAAACAGGCCTAGACCACCTAAATATGGACAATTACAGACCAATATCCAACTTAACATTCTTGAGCAAAGTCCTTGAAAGGGTTGTTGCTTCACAATTGCGATCACATTTGGATGCTAATGGTCTTTTTGAACCTTTTCAGTCTGGATTTCGCCCATCACATAGCACTGAAACTGCTCTTCTTCGGGTGGTCAACGACATTCTTTTGTCCATGGATTCAGGGCTGATAAACATCTTGATGCTCCTTGATTTAAGCGCTGCTTTTCACACAGTTTGTCATGAAATAATGATCTCTACGCTTTCTGTTATTGGCATCACGGGCTCTGCTCTTTCCTGGCTCATTTCATCAGCGACAGAAAGTATTATATCACTATACAAGGGTTTAGATCTGCCACTGCTTCACTTACACAGGGTGTTCCTCAAGGTTCGGTTCTTGGCCCACTACTGTTCATCATCTACACACATCCACTCGGTGACATCATACGCAGACATGGACTTAAATTCCATTGCAATGCTGATGACATTCAAATCTACCTCACCACCAATAGGCCATCTCTGCCTGACTCACTCACTGCATGTATCAGGAACATCAAGCAGTGGATGTCCCTGAATTTCCTCAAATTAAATGATAAGAAAACCGAGATATTAGTGACTGGCTCTATTGCCTCAGTTGAAAGGATGGGCCAGTCCTTTGAGATTGATGGACTCCACGTTAAGCCTTCGTCATTGATTCATAACCTTGGTGTCTTATTCGATCAGATTCTATCTTTTGGCTCTCATATTTCTTCTCTTGTTAAAAACTCTTTTTTCCATCTTCGCAATATTGCTCGTTTACAATCGTCTCTCACTTTAGCTGATGCTGAAACCTTCATTCATGCATTAATCACATCACGCCTGGACTATTGCAATGCCTTATTTCTTGGTCTTCCCAAAAAACTTATTTCAAGACAACAGTATGTTCAAAACTCTGCAGCAAGAGTTCTCACCTCCACTAGGCGTTCAGCTCACATTACTCATCTGCTATATGACCTCCACTGGCTACCTGTTGCATCACGTATCCACTTTAAGGTATTGCTTCTAACGTTCAAAGCATTAAATGGTCTTGCTCCACAATATCTGTCTGACCTACTCCACCCTTACCGCCCTACACGATCTCTCAAATCAGCCGAACATGGTTTATTGTCCATCCCTCGTTTCCGGTTATCCACTGTAGGTGGAAGGTCTTTCAGTATTAATGCTCCTCAATTATGGACTTCGCTACCTCTTACACTACGTAATACATCATCTGTGACTACATTCAAGACCCAGATAAAAACATATCTCTTTAACTTGCATTTTGGATAATGTTACTATATGTATCCTATATGTTTGTAATGTATGTGCCGGTGTCTAAATGTATTGTAATGTACAATGTAAAGCGACCTTGAGCTTTGGAAAGGCGCTATATAAATAAAAGTACTTCTTCTTCTTCTTCTTCTGTTGAATCTCACATACATTCAGTGTTAGTAAGGTTCCTATGGAAATGTAATTGCTTACTGTTATTAGTTACCCATTATAAATGTGGTTTGAGTTATTTTGTTTGGAAAACTTTATCAATGCAAAGCAATTTCCTTTTAATTTGATAAGTAACTAATTGAATTACACATTTTACCTCAGTAATACAAATAAATACAGTTACATTAATTTTGTAATTTAATTACAAAATCACTCCTTAATTACAAAATCACTCCTCAACCCTGCATACATTTTGTTCTAAAATATAGATAATGATAAAATTCTCGAAATAAATTACCCCCTCAATGTTGTTTAATTAGTTTTGTTCCAATTTTTATTTCAAAGTAATCAAATAACACAAAGTGCATAATGCAATCATACCTGACATATACTGTAAAGCTTAATTGTTAAACACTTCATTTAAAATATGAATTTCTTTGAATTTTTATTGAATTGCAATTCTGCTTCCTTTAATTCAAATTTGAATTGTAATTCTAGATCCTGTTTTTGACATCGATTCAAATTCAAGAATTGAATTGGAATTAAGGAGTCATTCTCAATTCAATTCTCAATTGTGCACAAGCCTGATAGCCACGCCCCAATCACTCAGTTTACTACAGTAGCCACGCCCCAATCACTCAGTTTACTACAGTAGCCACGCCCCAATCACTCAGCTTACTACAGTAGCCACGCCCCATTCACATTTCCCCTGCTACAGTAGCCACACACCAATCACTCAGCTTACTACAGTAGCCATGCCCCATTCACATTTCCCCTGCTACAGTAGCCACACCCCAATCACTCAGCTTACTACAGTAGCCATGCCCCATTCACATTTCCCCTGCTACAGTAGCCACACACCAATCACTCAGCTTACTACAGTAGCCATGCCCCATTCACATTTCCCCTGCTACAGTAGCCACACCCCAATCACTCAGCTTACTACAGTAGCCATGCCCCATTCACATTTCCCCTGCTACAGTAGCCACACCCCAATCACTCAGTTTACTACAGTAGCCACGCCCCAATCACTCAGTTTACTACAGTAGCCACGCCCCAATCACTCAGTTTACTCCAGTAGCCACGCCCCAATCACTCAGCTTACTACAGTAGCCACACCCCATTCACATTTCCCCTGCTACAGTAGCCACACCCCAATCACTCAGCTTACTACAGTAGCCACGCCCAATCACATTTCCCCTGCTACAGTAGCCACGCCCCAATCTCTCAGCTGCTACAGTAGCCACCCCCAATCACTCAGTTTACTCCAGTAGCCACGCCCCAATCACTCAGCTTACTACAGTAGCCACGCCCCATTCACATTTCCCCTGCTACAGTAGCCACACACCAATCACTCAGCTTACTACAGTAGCCATGCCCCATTCACATTTCCCCTGCTACAGTAGCCACACCCCAATCACTCAGCTTACTACAGTAGCCATGCCCCATTCACATTTCCCCTGCTACAGTAGCCACACCCCAATCACTCAGCTTACTACAGTAGCCATGCCCCAATCTCAAAGCTGCAACAGTAGCCACGCCCCAATAAGCCCTTAATTAGCTGGTACAGGTCTTTTTAGTTAGGGCTGGAGATAAACTCTGATGGAAAGTGGCCCTTCAGGAGCAGGACTGGACCCCCCTGCAATGGAGTATCATTTTAGAACTCTAAAAAGCATTATTATAAAGAGCACACACAAATATTGGGTAAAGTAGTCCTTTTGTTATCCTTCCCAATTTTGGCTTTACTGACCTTGTCATAATGCATTCTGTGAATGATTTCTCCATTAAGGAAACTAACTCAGAGTTTGGTTGAAAATCTCATTTAAATGATGTAAAGAATAAGAAGAAAAGAGAATGTGTCTCACTAAAGAGGCCCTTCAAGGGTCTCTATATGAATGTGCATAGGCTGTGCAGGAAAAGTCAACAGAAGACTCCAGAGTTTCAACTGAGGTCATCTCGACACTGTGAAACCACAACACCGCAGGGTTATATGAAATTCTACAGGGCTCACCCGTTATGCTTTCAATGTCAACAGCTCTGTTCTAAGTAATGAACTGTAATCTAAACAGATGGGATACTTGTTTTGGCATTTGCGGTGGGGTAAAATACTATTGACCCTCCATAGTAATTCACAGCAGAGGACCTAAAAGAAAAGTGAAACCACTTCACATGGAACAAATGGTAAGCCTGAGCAATCAAGCGTCTAATCACTAATGAAGACCATGTGAAAAAAAATTTCTCCAGTAATTAATGATTTATGGATAGTTTTTAACATTTCTGGAGCTATATTGACAATATTACCTACTGTTGACAGAGTAGTTCCCATGTCATTTTGTAAAAATGTTTAAAGACACAGTAGGCATCCGCTCACCTCCTCTATATTCTGTGTTGGATCTCCAGTCTTTCAAATCAATCTCAGCCGTTCCTGCAATGACCAACTCCAGCTCACGAGCATCGAACACTGAAACCAGACGGGAGTCTACGACCTGCATCGTTAAAAGGTACATCTGACATTCAAATATCTGAATCTGATTAGTAAATACTCGTTTCACTAAACCTTTGTGCAGACTGGCTATTTTTCAAGCTGACGTACCTCATAGAAACCTCTCACAAGGGCTTCGGTCTGTTGCATAACCCCCCTCTCCACCCTCCATCTTGCCATTCGCTCAATGTATTCCTTCTTGTTCTTCTCTGTCACTTGGATATTGGAGCCCCCCGACTTCAGTTCCCTCTCCGTCACCTGTCAAACAACGTAAACAAGTTTTAAAGGTTGGGACAAACCTTTGTTGCAGCAGAAATAATGTTTATAATTGAAAAGCATTGATGCACCCTCAGACACCTTTTTGTTCTAAAGGTGAAGTGTGTCATTCTTTAAATGTTAAAACATTTATCCCAGATTAATATAAGTAACCATAAGTAAGCCAGGGTTGTCCAAACCTGCTCCAAGAGGGCCAATGTCCTGCAGTTTAGCTCCAACTTGCCCAAACACTGGAAGTTTCTAGTGAATCTTGATTAGCTGGTTCAGATGAGTTTAATTAGGGTTAGAGCTAAACTCTGGAGGACAGTGAAGGAGCAAGAATGGACACCCCTGAAGTATTGAGCAGATCAACTTGAAGTAACAACTACCGAAGAGCGTAAACCAGTGTTCCTGGTCCTGGGACCCCCAATGGGATTGAGAAACACTAGTGTGGACACATGGTTTGGTTTGTTTTGGTGACCCCGACGTGCCCTCTTTTACACCTTTAGTAAAACTGGTAACCAGTTTTGATTTGCAGTAGGTAATAGAGATGGCTGAGAGCGAGACTCAACTCTCAAGTTTCTTCAGTACTGATCAATAATCATTATCACTGAAGACATTTTGGTAAGACACATGAAGGTGCTTTAAAAACAGACTGAAATATCCAGCACCTGTCCAAAGACCTCCTCATTGACTGTAAACGTTAGATCCAAGATGTCAGTGATATTGTTGTCCTTCATCCATTGTAAGCTCTGGTGGAACTCCTCATCCAGGTATTCCAAATCACTCAGATCTGTCACTCTATGGACCATATAACACAGACATCCAATCAAATGTCATCATTCTAAACTCTGCTTAAAGTGAACCCCGGGTATAAAGACTTGAATGGCTTAATCTAATGTAAATTATCTCCTACTGAAATATGTAGAGGAAAACCCATGAAAGATTAACGTTATTTAAAAAAGCCACATCGTTTTATACACATTTTGGACAATGAGGGGCGCCATTTTTGGTGCGCAATGCATTCTGGGTCGATGAAGTCAAATGGTTGCACTCGGTGAGCTACTGGTGCTACCTGTTCCTATTTTTACCATAACACAACTCAGAATACAAAAAACTGATACAATGTTTTAGTAGGAGACACCTTTACATTATATTAAGCCATACAAGTCTTAATACCCGGGGTTCACTTTAAGGCTGGAATACACAACACAACACTGCCCACGTTTTTCCCCCGATTTACAGTCTGGACAAGTTGAGGCTAGATGCCTAAAGGTCAGTGATATTTCATAGTGAAACCCATCATATTTAACAGAAAATTGCATAGTGTATGATTCCATGATTGCATAGACTATGATTCCATTCAGTCAGATGATATCAAATATGTTTGATAATTTGAGCCAATTTTAGAAAAAATAATAATTTGTCATGTCTCTCCTAGGAACGAGGTGCATATTTCTTTGTGAGTATGTTGTGTTTGTAATGACCTGAAAGTCAGCAAGTGTCATTTAGTGTATGAAGCCCAGTTTTTCCCTGGGTCGTTAAGTGTAGTGTTTTAAATATCTGTTCAGAAGTCGTAAAGTGTATTCCAGCCTTTATGGTCTCATCGTGACACTAAAATACCATTGATACTCACAGTCTGAGAAGGGCCTTGTAGAAAGGACGTGTGAAGAAAGCATCCAATAGATACTGGTGGATCAGAGCCAGACCCAAAATACGGCCACTGAAACGGAACCTGTGAGGGTCCAACAAAACATTTATTCATATCATAATGTTCTACAGTATACATGTACATATACATATGTATATCTATATACATATCCTGCTTTTGCTACATTACCTTGTGGATAGGGCTTGAAAGTCAGACACCGTGACTTGAGCCAACTTTTAAATTCAATTCAATTTGTGAATTTAAACACTGACATTCACCAGACGTGTCCTTAGCTTGGAAAAAGTTCAAGGCAAACTTTGAGAATTTGTCTTTGTATTTAGTTTCCTAACGCTATAATTTACTCAACAAGAGGGACGTTTTCCCTGTCAGTCAAAATCCCGAAATGAGAGACGAAACAAAGAAGTAGTGTGACCGCTTCTACATAGCTTTCTTTCCAGCTGACCAGAAGGCATGCAATTCCTCAACCACAGACCACATCAACCCGAGAACTACAAAGTTGAACTTCAAAAACATTCCAAGTCTAAGCAGCAATAATTAGGGATTCGGAAAGATAGTAAGGTAGAAAGAATTTCTCACCATTCCAAATGGTTCTCTACAAATGCAGACATTGGGCTGATCTGCACCATATACGTGTCATTGGCCGAGTACTCAAACAGACCGTAGTACGGGTTAAACATCTCCTGAGACAACAGGAAGAAGAATTCCCGGGATGGGCCGCTGTAGTCCAAACTATGGAGAACATGAATGCAATTTGTTAGATCAGTTGAGAGAGCAGATTCAGATTTGAATGAATCTCACTAGCATGCGTGTGAATGATGTCTCGTGTGTGATCTGGATCTGTCGTGACTGCAGTGATGCTCGCTCACCCTTCCTCTCCTACGAAGGCGATGTAGAGCTTGTTTCTCTGGAGCTCTTTACGTGAGTAGGCCATTACTTGATTAAAGGTGCCTTCCAGTAAATGTTCCCTTCGGATGATGAGCCTTGATAGCATCACAAAATTAAACCATATCAAAATCAATGTAAATCATATGCTGAGGTATCTATCTATCTATCTATCTATCTATCTATCTATCTATCTATCTATCTATCCATCCATCTATCCGTTTGTCTATCCATCTATCTATCCATCTATCCGTTTGTCTATCTATCTATCTATCTATCTATCCATCCAATATCTATCCATCTATCTATCCATCCAATATCTATCCATCTATCTAACTATCCATCCAATATCTATCTATCTATCTATCCAATATCTATCTATCTATCCATCTATCTATCCATCCAATATCTATCCATCTATCTATCCATCCAATATCTATCCATCTATCTATCTATTCATCCAATATCTATCCATCTATCTATCCATCCAATATCTATCTATCTATCCATCCAATATCTATCTATCTATCCATCCAATATCTATCTATCTATCTATCTATCTATCTATCTATCTATCTATCTATCTATCTATCTATCTATCTATCTATCTATCTATCACACATTCATAATGAAAAACACGCCTGCACACTTACTTGATTTTCCCGGGCCCCTGGCCGTAGCCTTTAGCCTCCAGCTTTCTGTAAAAATTGCGAAGTTTAGCCTCAAAGTCTCTGCGGTATGGAGCCGGCGCTCTGGCCCTCTGCAGGCCTGTCAGACACACAATACCACTGCATATAATTACACACTGGTCTATATATGAACATGTCCTTGTTTGAAAATGTCTTACAATTAATTAAAATGAAATAAAAGCATGTTTTCATAGGCAAGAAGCCAAAGAAAAGATACATTTAATACAACTAAAATTTCTAGGGCCATCAAAGACAAAACAACAAAGCAAATGGAGCAGGAGCAGAATCATGCTGTGAAATAATTTGAGTTATACTTTGAGTTTTCTCATCAAACACAAGCTCTCAGTCGAACCGAACAGGCTCATTAAACCAGTGCGATCAGCACAGCAGGACATCCAGCAGCTCGTGTCTCACCGGGGTGTGTGTGTGTGTGATCAAACACATTTATGAAAGAACCGTCTTGACACGAGGAATGACCAAGAGTCGCTGTGATTTGTTTAAGCTGATGCGGGGAACGATTACTCTTGCTGCTTTAGGGAAAAGTATTCTCTGTGTTTTGGCAAGCAGCGCTACACACAACACACTGGCTCATGTTTCCACACACACTTAAAAGGGCTTTTAAAAGAAAAGCTTAGAAGTATCTAGATGTTTGCAAATGAGTGAAAGAATATGGTTTATTAAGATAATAATCTAAAAAATGGTTAGATGGTGCCTGGTCTGTAACCTGTAAAATGCTTGCCTGTTTGTGGCTTTTAGTTTAGATAAGAGGCCATCTGTATACTTTTTAACAGGGTCCTATTCTGCTTTTTTCACATGTTATTCAAGTTCTTCTCTATATCAGTGTCAGTGTTTCTGAACTCCTGAAATGCCTCCATTATAGTCTTGAGTTTCTTCCGGGAACGAACACGTCACAATATTCCTCATTATAATAATTCATACGCAGAATAAAGGGGCGGGGCCTGGTTGAGTTAGTTAGTAGTGTGTTAAACTGGTGGTTATGGTAAAGGGCCGGGACATTTCCCAAACACACTCGAAGCGCTCGACCAATCACAACACACTGATCCAGCCGATCAATCAGAGCACAGTGTGCTTTTCAGGAGGAGGGGCTTCATAGAGACAGGAAGTAAACAGAGCGTTACTGACAGACTGGGAAGAGAGGAGCCGCAACAATGGAGAATATGAGGAGAATAATCAACATTACAGCAGGAAAACCTGTTCTAGTAGAGACCAAACACAACAGCAAGACTTTGAAAAAGGGCATAATATGTCCCCTTTGTAGTAGACAAAATAACGTAGCACATCTATAGTCTATCCCTTACATGAAAACAGAATTAACATTTTGATGCCTTTTCTTGTAAGATTCATCGATTTGCATCGGTGCATCGGCATAAAAGCTAAACAATTCTACGCATCGATTTAAATAAGTGTGCATCGGATACAAGTTGGCATTTGTATCGCGATTCATCGGTTCTAACATATCTGCATCGGTAAAAAACGATTTATTCATATATAATTATTAGTAGATGCGTTATACTTTTACTATTTAGAAAGTGACCAATCATTTGTGACCAATATTTTATTATGTAACTGCTGCGTTCACACCGGACGCAGATAGAGTGTCTGTAGCGGGAGATTTCCATGTTAAGTCAATGTAAAGACGCGTTGATGGGGGTCTGGAGGGTCTGGGGGTCTGGTGGTCTGGAGGATCTGGGGGTCTGGAGGGTCTGGGGGTCTGGAGGGTCTGGGGGGTCTGGAGGATCTGGTGGTCTGGAGGATCTGGTGGTCTGGAGGATCTGGTGGTCTGGAGGATCTGGTGGTCTGGGGGTCAGGGGGTCTAGGGGTCAGGGGGTCTGGTGGTCTGGAGGGTCTGGGGGTCTGGAGGATCTGGGGGTCTGGAGGGTCTGGGGGTCTGGAGGATCTGGGGGTCTGGAGGATCTGGAGGTCTGGAGGATCTGGAGGTCTGGAGGATCTGGGGGTCTGGAGGGTCTGGGGGTCTGGAGGATCTGGAGGTCTGGAGGATCTGGGGGTCTGGAGGATCTGGGGGTCTGGAGGGTCTGGGGGTCTGGAGGATCTGGGGGTCTGGAGGATCTGGGGGTCTGGAGGGTCTGGGGGTCTGGAGGATCTGGGGGTCTGGAGGATCTGGAGGATCTGGAGGTCTGGAGGGTCTGGGGGTCAGGGGGTCTAGGGGTCAGGGGGTCTGGTGGTCTGGGGGTCTGGAGGGTCTGGAGGATCTGGGGGTCTGGAGGGTCTGGGGGTCTGGAGGATCTGGGGGTCTGGAGGATCTGGGGGTCTGGAGGATCTGGGGGTCTGGAGGATCTGGGGGTCTGGAGGTCTGGAGGATCAGGGGGTCTGGTGGTCTGGGGGTCTGGAGGATCTGGGGGTCTGGAGGATCTGGGGGTCTGGAGGATCTGGGGGTCTGGAGGTCTGGAGGATCAGGGGGTCTGGTGGTCTGGGGGTCTGGAGGATCTGGGGGTCAGGGGTCTGGGGGTCTGGAGGATCTGGGGGTCTGGAGGATCTGGGGGTCTGGATGTCTGGAGGATCTGGGGGTCTGGAGGATCTGGGGGTCTGGAGGATCTGGGGGTCTGGAGGATCTGGGGGTCTGGAGGGTCTGGGGGTCAGGGGGTCAGGGGGTCTAGGGGTCAGGGGGTCTGGAGGTCTGGGGGTCTGGAGGGTCTGGGGGTCTGGAGGATCTGGGGGTCTGGAGGATCTGGGGGTCTGGAGGTCTGGAGGATCAGGGGGTCTGGAGGGTCTGGAGGTCTGGAGGTGGGGGTCTGGGGGTCTGGGGATCTGGGGGTCTGGAGGTGGGGGTCTGGGGAGGTGGGGGTCTGGAGGTGGGGGTCTGGAGGTCTGGAGGTGGGGGTCTGGGGATCTGGGGGTCTGGAGGTGGGGGTCTGGGGATCTGGAGGTCTGGGGGTCTGGAGGTGGGGGTCTGGGGATCTGGGGGTCTGGAGGTGGGGGTCTGGGGATCTGGGGGTCTGGGGAGGTGGGGGTCTGGGGTTCTGGGGGTCTGGAGGTCTGGGGGTCTGGAGGTCTGGAGGTGGGGGTCTGGGGATCTGGGGGTCTGGAGGTGGGGGTCTGGAGGTCTGGAGGTGGGGGTCTGGGGGTCTGGGGATCTGGGGGTCTGGAGGTGGGGGTCTGGGGATCTGGAGGTCTGGGGGTCTCGAGGTGGGGGTCTGGGGATCTGGGGGTCTGGAGGTGGGGGTCTGGGGTAGAGGTCGACCGATTGATCGGTCGGACGATTAATCGGCCGATTTTTGGCATTTTTTAACATAATCGGCATCGGCCAATATCCAAGTATATCAAGCCGATTATTAGGCCGGCGCATCTGTGGGCAGCCTAGTGTTGTCGGGGAACATGTGTTTGACGCGCGCTGCCGCTTGAGTCATTTTCCAGCCGAGTGAGCAGACCTCATACAGTGCCTAAGGAAGGAGCTAACTAAAGGAGCAAATCAAAGTGAAAGTAAGTCGCAGACGCTTAACACTCAATCATCTTCATTAAAAGTAACGTTAAAGAAACGAAATGATCTTACAGTTATATTAACGCTCTCTTATTGCTGTCTTTGATTTTGAAATTAGCTGATGATCAATAAAATCGCGGATTTCTGTGCTTAAGTTCGGTGCTAGGTATACTGTTATGATAGTGCTTCTCTTGGATGCTCAGAAAACGGACGTTAGAATAACAAACATCGCTTTGCTGCACGTGACGCTAGTCAGCAGCGAATTTTATCATACCGTTAGTTAGAAGCTGGATTAAACATGGTTAAAATGCTGAAACAGTGTAAAGTGTGACTGTATTTCACTGTAGACTAAAACAGCGGGATGCCGTTGTCTGAAGAACAACAGACGGACGGTGCGTTGTGGTGCATTTAAAGTTTTTCTAAAATAACATTTTCCCATCTGGTGGTTGTTTTTGTCGTTCAACAGCAATTTACTTTACTACAATTTAACTACGTTATTGTTATAAGTTAAATAACATAAAATGTAATACATCTTATATATAAAAAAAATATTAACAAAACAAACAAACCAAAAATACCCAGTTTTTGGGAATAGGATAGAAAGTTTTTAGCCTTGTATTACTTACAATGCACTGACATTATACATTTTTTATTTTAAGTGTACCAGTGCAGATTGTTCATTGTTCAAGTGTTCAATAAATGTTTTTGTTGAGAAATTTTGTCTATGTTAAGTAATTATTATTTCTGTTACATTTTATCTTTCAAATAGAGGTTAAAAACAAGCACATATCGGCCAAAATAAATCGGCAGCATTAATCGGCCATCGGCCGACCCGGATTTCAAAAGATCGGCATCGGCATCGGCCTGAAAAAAACCATATCGGTCGACCTCTAGTCTGGGGGTCTGGGGGTCTGGAGGTGGGGGTCTGGGGATCTGGGGGTCTGGAGGTGGGGGTCTGGGGGTCTGGAGGTGGGGGTCTGGGGATCTGGGGGTCTGGAGGTGGGGGTCTGGGGGTCTGGAGGTGGGGGTCTGGGGATCTGGGGGTCTGGAGGTGGGGGTCTGGGGGTCTGGAGGTCTGGGGGTCTGGGGATCTGGGGGTCTGGAGGTGGGGGTCTGGGGGTCTGGAGGTGGGGGTCTGGGGATCTGGGGGTCTGGGGGTCTGGAGGTCTGGGGGTCTGGGGGTCTGGAGGTCTGGGGGTCTGGAGGTGGGGGTCTGGGGGTCTGGGGGTCTGGAGGTGGGGGTCTGGGGATCTGGGGGTCTGGAGGTGGGGGTCTGGGGATCTGGGGGTCTGGAGGTGGGGGTCTGGGGGTCTGGAGGTCTGGGGGTCTGGGGGTCTGGAGGTCTGGAGGTCTGGGGGTCTGGGGGTCCTGATAGACGCGATTTCGCCTCATTCGCGTGTCCAGTTCGACTAGATTGATTTCTTCTTTCTGAACTGTTGCTCGAGCCTTCTCTCATCAACACTGCTGACGCTGCTGTACGTGAATATGATGGATCACAACACTACGGAGAGCGAGGCGTGTCCTGAGAGTCACCTACCTTTAAAACTTACAGTAGGACATTTATGTTAATCTGGTTTAAAGAAGCCTGTGATTACAAATAATCGTTTTTCATATATATATATATATATACTGTACATATATATATATTTTACATTTGAATCTAGTTATGAAAGACCTGTTTGTGAAAGTTTATTTTTATTTTTATTATTGTTTATGTTAAAACAGCACCTGCTTTCTGGTCACTGTTAGCCTGCTGAAATCACATTAGGAACATTTCTTTATTGTTTATCCCTGAGATCCTTAGATTGTTTCACTGTTAAATGTGTGAGCTGTTAAAAATGTAACTGGAGACAGGACAGGAAAAGTATGTGTGTTTTTATTTAGCCTAATCTTGTGTTTGTGAAAGAGCCATGTGTTATAAGTCAGATATATGGCACTTAAGCTACTTTATGATTTGCTGTATGTCAGAAGAAGAAATAAAAGTTAACTATCTATATACAATATTGAATTGCATAGCATCATATTTTTCTACATTGAATCGCATCGCGTTGAATCGAATCGAAATCGGATCGCACCGCATCGTTATAGTATTGAATCGTATCGCATCGGTAGATGCTTATAATGTATCTTTAATGTATCGAATCGTTGGCTATGCATCGAGATGCGTATCGCATCGGCCTCAGCAATGGAGATGCACATCCCTAATGTATACATAGGCAGTTTTGCTAGAAATGCTAGAACTATCAGTAATTTTAAAAGTATTCTAGGTGTAGCATCCTGTATCACTGTTGCCCTACTAAATGATCTTAAAACTAACCCAATTATAAAAGTCATGCAATTAAAGACTAAGTGATTTCCAAAGCCTTGGATGTGTTCATACCAGGCGAACTCTGAGGCGAGGGTCCAGGAGAGCAGCGAGGAGAGAAGCTCAGGCCGGCGTGGAAGGAGTGAGAGGGAATGTACGACATGATCTCTTCATCAAAGAGACTGCAAGACAGAGAAGAAAACATTCAAATGTACACTGGTGCTTTGGAATAATTTAGATGTGCATAAGAATGATTTCTGATGGATCATGTGACACTAAAGACTGGAGTAATGATGCTGACAATTCGGGAATAAATTACAGTTTAATATTCACATAGAAAACTGCTGTTTTAGTTTGGAATAATATTTCACAATATTACTGTTTTTACAGTGTTTTTTCCATCAAATAAATGGTGAGCATAAGCATCTTTCAAAAAAAAGTAAAAAGATTTAAAGGATTAGTTCGCTTTTAAAAAAAACTTTTGCTGATAATTTACTCCCCCCATGTCATCCAAGATGTCCATGTCTTTCTTTCTTCAGTGGAAAAGAAATGAAGGTTTTTGATGAAAACATTCCAGGATTTTTCTCCATATAATGGACTTCAACAGGACCCAAACGGTTCAAGGTCCAAATGACAGTTTCAGTGCAGCTTCAAAGGGCTTTAAACGACACCAGACGATGAATAAGGGTCTTATCTAGACAAACCATCGGCATTTCACAAATACATAAAACAGTTTAAGTTTTATAAGCACAAATGCTGGCCTTGCTCTGTTCTGGGATGCGCGTTCGTGACTCACGTAATACGCAATTACGTTGAAAAGGTCACGCGTCGGTGGAAGTACCGAGTCAGTGTTTACGAATGTGAGGAAGGAGGACCATATACACATATTCAAATGTTTTTGAGTCAGAAGGCTTTCACACTGGCAGTTTAGTTCGGAACGGGGCACGGTTCGCATGAAAAATCGTTAATGTGAACGCTGTCATGGGACCCGGGTGCGCACTGGGGTACCGAACCCGAGACTACCTGGAGGAGGTGGTCAGAGTTCGGTTCCTCCCGAACCGTGCCGCGGCTCGCGTGAATGTGCAAGCAACACGGACTCGGGTGCGCACTTGTTCAGGAAGTAAAGTGACCTGCGCATGCGTTTTAGCTGATTGTGATGTATTTAGTTAAATAAAACACATGTAAGGGATGATAGTGTTGTTGATTTACCTTGGATACACTGAGCCTGCATTGTAATCGCGCATATCGTGTGGAATCAGGGCAACACATTTTGAAATCCACTGTCTCCTCAAAGAGTTTGCAGTAAAGGTACAGAGTAAACCTGTATTGTTCACTCAACTGGGCAAAATAGCACAGAATTAATAAAAAACACAATACAGTGACCCACGTTCTGTTTTCTATCATGCGCCGTGCACGTTTGCGATGACGTAAGATGCACGCAAACGCACCAGGGTTCGATAGAATGAAATTGAGTGTGAAACCAGACCAACGCTGCGGGGGGCGCCGGGAACAATCGCATCGGGCTCGGACCGCAGCAAACGAGCCCAGTGGAAAAGCCCCCTCAGTTTATCATTTAAATGCCCATTTCGTGTGCGTATCCTGGGTGTTTTAATATTAAAAAGGCTAAAAGAACATTTTCGTCAGGACAGAAGCGTGACCTTTTCAACGTAATTGCGTATTACGTGAGTCACGAACGCGCATCACAGAACAGAGCAAGGCCAGCATTTGTGCTTATAAAACTTAAACTGTTTTATTTATTTGTGAAATGCCGATGGTTTGTCTAGATAAGACCCTTATTCATCGTCTGGTGTCGTTTAAAGCCCTTTGAAGCTGCACTGAAACTGTCATTTGGACCTTGAACCGTTTGGGTCCTGTTGAAGTCCATTATATGGAGAAAAATCCTGGAATGTTTTCATCAAAAACCTTCATTTCTTTTCGACTGAAGAAAGAAAGACATGGACATCTTGGATGACATGGGAGGAGGAAATTATCAGCAAAAGTTTTTTTTAAAAGTGAACTAATCCTTTAATCATTCCAAACTTTTGACCACCAGTGTATAGAGAAAATATGTTTGTATACTTGTAATAAATGTCATATAAATAATAAAAATTCAATATGTGAGCGACTAAAAAAAATTTGGTAAAAAGAAAACATTGTGTTTACTTAAACTATTTCCAGTCCCACATGTTGGTCCATGAGAGTAAGTCATAAGTCAAAGTGCCTTTGTTTGAGGAGTGATCTGAACCAAACACTGAGGATTGTGTTCAAAGACACGTCTTATGGTTTTGCATTTCAACTAAAACATGAAAATTATGCACAATTTCCCCTGCAACACACTGCAGTCACTGTACCTTAACAGCATGACCAGGTCGGCGTCACAAGACAGCTTTTCAACAGCTTGAGGACCTTCAGTCCTGATGTAATGGAGTTTCTCCCTGAGAGGAAACATGTAAACATTCACACACTCTCACATTTCCACTCTCACGCTAATGGAATGTTAATTGTTTTTAAAGTAACAGTAATGCACAAGTTGAATGGAATTCTAGTGTGGTGTTAAGATAATGATCAGCTTTCTGCATTAGTGATGCTGTAAATGCACAAGATACTGTATTTACAAAGTCAAATGCTGATTCACAGTCACACAACTTTGTTTTATGCATCTTTATGAGACTGTAACTGTATTTCTATACAAGCTTAACAGAACACTAGATTCTTATTTGTAAGTAAATTGTTTATATACTGTCATTGCGGTAACACTTTACGATAAGGTTCATTAGCTAATGTATTAAATAACATAATGAGTAATACATTTGTTACAGTGTTTATTATTATTTGTTAATGTTAGTTAATAAAAATACAGCGGTTAATTGTTTGTTCATGTTAGTTCACAGTGCATTAACTAATGTTAACAAATACAAACTTTTATTTTAATAACGTATTAGTAAATGTTGAAATTAATATGAACTAAAATGAATAAATGCTGAAGTGGTATTGTTCATTCTTAGTTCATGTTAACTAGTTATTTAACTAATGTTAACTAATGAACCTTATTGTAAAGTGTTACCGTTATTGTAATTTTACGCCTCACCTGAGTGTGTGTGGGACGGC
This sequence comes from Semotilus atromaculatus, assembly GCA_031834385.1. Classification (NCBI taxonomy): domain Eukaryota; kingdom Metazoa; phylum Chordata; class Actinopteri; order Cypriniformes; family Leuciscidae; genus Semotilus; species Semotilus atromaculatus. The sequence goes on from JAULUF010000084.1 coordinate 28,376,273, forward strand.
CTCACCTGAGTGTGTGTGGGACGGCCTCACCTGAGTGTGTGTGGGACGGCCTCACCTGAGTGTGTGTGGGACGGCCTCACCTGAGTGTGTGTGGGACGGCCTCACCTGAGTGTGTGTGAGACGGCCTCACCTGAGTGTGTGTGGGACGGCCTCACCTGAGTGTGTGTGAGACGGCCTCACCTGAGTGTGTGTGGGACGGCCTCACCTGAGTGTGTGTGAGACGGCCTCACCTGAGTGTGTGCGAGTCGGCCTCACCTGAGTGTGTGCGAGTCGGCCTCACCTGAGTGTGTGTGGGACGGCCTCACCTGAGTGTGTGTGAGACGGCCTCACCTGAGTGTGTGCGAGACGGCCTCACCTGAGTGTGTGTGGGACGGCCTCACCTGAGTGTGTGTGGGACGGCCTCACCTGAGTGTGTGTGGGACGGCCTCACCTGAGTGTGTGTGAGACGGCCTCACCTGAGTGTGTGTGGGACGGCCTCACCTGAGTGTGTGTGAGACGGCCTCACCTGAGTGTGTGTGGGACGGCCTCACCTGAGTGTGTGTGAGACGGCCTCACCTGAGTGTGTGCGAGTCGGCCTCACCTGAGTGTGTGCGAGTCGGCCTCACCTGAGTGTGTGTGGGACGGCCTCACCTGAGTGTGTGTGGGACGGCCTCACCTGAGTGTGTGTGAGACGGCCTCACCTGAGTGTGTGCGAGACGGCCTCACCTGAGTGTGTGTGGGACGGCCTCACCTGAGTGTGTGCGGGACGGCCTCACCTGAGTGTGTGCGAGACGGCCTCACCTGAGTGTGTGTGGGACGGCCTCACCTGAGTGTGTGTGGGACGGCCTCACCTGAGTGTGTGTGAGACGGCCTCACCTGAGTGTGTGTGGGACGGCCTCACCTGAGTGTGTGTGAGACGGCCTCACCTGAGTGTGTGTGAGACGGCCTCACCTGAGTGTGTGTGAGACGGCCTCACCTGAGTGTGTGTGGGACGGCCTCACCTGAGTGTGTGTGAGACGGCCTCACCTGAGTGTGTGTGAGACGGCCTCACCTGAGTGTGTGTGGGACGGCCTCACCTGAGTGTGTGTGAGACGGCCTCACCTGAGTGTGTGCGAGTCGGCCTCACCTGAGTGTGTGCGAGTCGGCCTCACCTGAGTGTGTGTGGGACGGCCTCACCTGAGTGTGTGTGGGACGGCCTCACCTGAGTGTGTGTGAGACGGCCTCACCTGAGTGTGTGCGAGACGGCCTCACCTGAGTGTGTGTGGGACGGCCTCACCTGAGTGTGTGCGGGACGGCCTCACCTGAGTGTGTGCGAGACGGCCTCACCTGAGTGTGTGTGGGACGGCCTCACCTGAGTGTGTGTGGGACGGCCTCACCTGAGTGTGTGTGGGACGGCCTCACCTGAGTGTGTGTGAGACGGCCTCACCTGAGTGTGTGTGGGACGGCCTCACCTGAGTGTGTGTGAGACGGCCTCACCTGAGTGTGTGTGAGACGGCCTCACCTGAGTGTGTGTGAGACGGCCTCACCTGAGTGTGTGTGGGACGGCCTCACCTGAGTGTGTGTGAGACGGCCTCACCTGAGTGTGTGCGAGTCGGCCTCACCTGAGTGTGTGCGAGTCGGCCTCACCTGAGTGTGTGTGGGACGGCCTCACCTGAGTGTGTGCGAGTCGGCCTCACCTGAGTGTGTGCGAGACGGCCTCACCTGAGTGTGTGCGAGTCGGCCTCACCTGAGTGTGTGCGAGTCGGCCTCACCTGAGTGTGTGCGAGTCGGCCTCACCTGAGTGTGTGCGAGTCGGCCTCACCTGAGTGTGTGCGAGTCGGCCTCACCTGAGTGTGTGTGAGACGGCCTCACCTGAGTGTGTGATTTCTGGCGAGGCTAGGCTGCCGTTCCTGCAGTGTGTCCAGTATGTTTGGCTGGCGGAGGAAAGCCACAATCTTGTCATTGTAAGCTGAGGATAAAGAAAACAAACAAAAACCTGTGATAAATGACTTAAAGTCATATAGAATGCGTAAAAAATAAATTGTGGAGATTCCAAAAAAGTAGACTACAAACGGTAATATCGAGTCGACAAATGTTATTACGTTTTATACCATGAACCGTCTGAATACTCGATTCTGATTGGCTGGAAGGTGTGCAGTAAAACCACCGTTCTATATTAATGCACTGTTTTCAATGAGACGCACACACACATACGTCACTCGGAGATTGTGCTGCGCGCACACAGGAACATTCAGGAGCACAGAAACTAGTTGTCAACATGGCATTATAAAGGTGCAGTCTGTAAGAATGACAGCTAGTGGTCGAAATGGGTTCTGCAGTCCAAATTCAAAATATCAAAATGTTTCCCTCCTCAGGCGGGGTGCCAGTTTAAAGTTGATTAATCCACGTTTTAATATGCTCTCGAACATTTAGATTTTTAGATGGATATCGAGGCTTTTTCGGTTGTGTGGAATCTGCAATCTATGTCCCAGTTTGTTCCAAGGATGCAATACGCTGTGTTTCCTGACAACTGGCAACCCGGATGTCGAAACACTATTGGCTGAACTGGCAGTGGGCGGAGTCACACAGACCAAAACAAACACACACATTCCAACACGGAACGAGTAAAATAACTGGCTGTAGAAGTGTTTTCCAGAGAATTAATTAATTAAGCATGTTTCCTAAATATCTGCAAACATATTATGGTATTTTTATGCTTTTTAGAGTAAAAAAGTTACTTACAGCACCTTTAATATTGTGTATTTAATATATATGTAATCCCTTTTGTCCAAAATGTTACAATAATCACATATTCAACTCAATGATCCACAATACCGATAATGAATACAAAAATCATGTTTTTTTTCCCCTTTCATTCTTTCGGTTTTTGACTGATACTTTGGTCACCAGCGAGTCTTTAGTCTTAAACCCAGGCGTGTGTGTGTTGACTGACCCAGAGGCACTGAATCCGGCTGGTTTTGACTGTTTCCGGGTCTGTTCACCAGAGATGATCCTCTGCTGCGGGACACGTCTGATGCCTGAGTAACACAACATGATCAACATTAAACAGAGCATATGCTTTAATGTTCAAAAAACATTTTTTCTTTCACATAATGTAATTTTTTACAGAACTGCTACTCTCAGGGGCTGTTTACATGACACCGTTTTCAACGAAAAACATATAACTTTTTATGCGTTTTGGCTGTTCGTTTACACGACAACGGCGTTCTCTTTCATAGGTTCACTCAACGCTGCGGAAAGCGCAGTGGGATATTCTCTGAATGTGCCGATTGTCTGAAGCCATATAGAATCACGCCAATTCATTGGCTGATGGCGTCCGCGCGATATGGCTCCGCCCCGATGCTCTTGCGTCGCATCATTACATATTCGCACGCGCGCCATCTGCTCCTCAGATTTCTCTGCCTTCAGAACGAAGCGGTCACGTTTGCCCTTCGCTCGTGATTTTTCTGAGCTAAAACAAATACATCTAAGGATTATTCTCGGCGCTTCTGCGACTGTTCAAGCGGAACTCTGTTTCTCCTTACGGTGAAGTTGCCATGGATTTCAGACGCTGTACTCCGCCATGTGCTCGTTACATCTCTAACGACGACCCACACAGTAAGTGCGTTAAATGTTTGGGTTTTTCACATGCGCGTGAGGCAGTTATAGGATCGTCTAAATGCAAATTCTGTGAAAATTTGTTGCTCAAAACCCTCAAATCGCGGCTCGCGGTCTTTGAGAGGGAATCATTCGTCTCCCCCTGTCGCGCTCCCGAGGCCTCTCGAGGATCCGCGACTTGGGGTTCGGATGTAGAGCTTGAGGATGTGGAGTTCGAGCAGACGAGCCCCGCTCTTTCTCTCCCTCCCTCCCCTCGGCACGCGCGAGGCATGCCAGTCGAATTTTCACACGAGTATTTGCGCCCCAGCCCGGGAGCACGCGACGCGGTTTCTTTCGGGCTGGAGGATATACTTTTTACCGAGGCTTCCGACTCAGAGGATTTCGGGCCTACTCTCGCCGCCGAGGTTATCCCGCCGAGCGGCCAGGAAGCGCGGCCTACTGCGGCCTACGCGGAGCTCGTTGACGTGCTTTCGCGCGCTACGGAGAAGCTCACTATTGATTGGCCCGACGAGCCACGTGAGTCTCAGTCGTCGAAACTCGACGAAAGGCTTCTCAGTGGCCCTAATTCTAGGCCTCAACGTAGGAAGCTGCCATTTTTCAGTGATCTGCATCATGAGATCTCCAGATCCTGGAAGCAGCCTTTCTCTTCGCGCCTCACTAATGCGGCGGCTGCTGATTTCACCAACCTGGTAGGTTCTGTGGAACAGGGCTATTCCGCCATTCCGGCGATTGAGGAAACTTTAGCCGACCATCTTGCTCCGTCGTCTGCGCCGTCCTGGAAGTCGCGTCCCCTCCTCCCTTCTAAAGCATGTAGGACGACTTCCTCTCTCATTGGGAAATCCTACATGGCGGCTGGGCAGGCAGGCATGACCCTGCACACTATGGCCATTCTTCAGGCCTATCAGGCGGACGTCCTGAAGGAAATGGACGAGGGCGACGGCGTGACCCCTGAAGCGGTCAAGGAGCTTCGTAAGGCTACGGATTTAGCCTTAAGAGCCACCAAACATACAGCACGCGCTATAGGTCGCTCTATGGCTGGTTCTGTTGCGGTGGAGCGCCACTTGTGGCTTAATCTCACGGCAGCACGGCACCCTCACTCAGGTATGTCGTCTGCATTACAACATCCCTCCTCCTCTATCACATTTCCTTCCAGAGTGGGAGCGCTTACCAGGGGTATCGTCTTGGGTTCTTCGCACAATTCGGTTCGGCTACACTCTTCAGTTTTGCCGCAATCCCCCCTGTTTCAACGGGGTGTTTCCTACTGTAGTAGACAGCGCCACTCAGGCTTCTGTACTTCAGCAGGAAATCTCTTCCCTCCTCCTCAAAGGAGCAATAGAGGAGATTACTCCAGGGGAAACCGAGCGGGGCTTTTACAGCCGTTACTTCCTGGTCCCGAAGAAGGGCGGCGGTTTGCGTCCCATACTGGACCTCCGCCGACTGAACTTCGCCCTTTACAAAGGGAAATTCAAGATGTTGACGCTGAAAGCTGTCATATCTCAGATTCGGCCAGGGGATTGGTTCGTGACGATAGACCTAAAGGATGCTTATTTTCACATCCAGGTTGTACAGCGACACAGGCAGTTCCTCAGGTTCGCCGTTGGAGAAAGGGCGTTCCAGTACAGGGTCCTTCCCTTCGGCCTATCTCTGGCCCCGAGGACATTCACAAAGTGCATGGATGCAGCTCTGGCCCCATTGCGGCTCCAGGGCATCCGTGTCCTAAATTACCTGGACGATTGGCTCATTTTAGCCCAGTCCAGGAAGTTAGTGGCCCACCACAGAGACATTGTCCTGAGTCATATCCAGTCTCTCGGTTTGAGGTTGAACTCGGAGAAGAGTGTTCTTGCTCCGGCTCAAAGCACCGTTTTCTTGGGGGTGATCATGGATTCCGTTCTCATGCAGGCCCGCTTGGCCCCTGCACGGATTTCCAGCTTGACGACATGCTTGGCTCGTTTTTTGCTAGGCCATCATGTGTCTGTGGGCACCTGCCGCAGGATGATGGGCCTTATTGCCGCGGCCTCCTCCGTGCTACCGCTGGGCCTACTCCACATGAGACCCTTCATGTGGTGGGTGAAACTCTCAGGGGTTCGACCCGCCGGGTCAACCCTTCGCCTACTGAAGGTATCGCGCAGTTGCTTTCGAGCCCTGTCAGTTTGGCGGGACCCTCTTTTTCTTCGGAAAGGGGTCAGCATGGGAGCGGTATATCGTCGCCAGATGATTACGACGGATGCCTCTCTCACCGGCTGGGGAGCGGTTTTCGAGGGCAGACCAGCGTGTGGGGTCTGGACCGGAGAGGCTCTCTCTTGGCACATAAACTGCCTAGAGTTAAGAGCCGTTTTTCTGGCTCTGCATCATTTCCTCCCTCTTCTGGAGGGTCACCATGTCATTGTCAGAACAGACAACATGGCAGTGGTGTCTCACGTGAACCGGCAGGGAGGTTCTCGGTCGCGCACCCTAGACAGGCATGCGCGTCACCTTCTCCTGTGGTCTCAGAGCAGATTCCTATCTCTAAGAGCGGTTCATGTCCCAGGGGTTCTGAACCTCGCAGCAGATTTTCTGTCGAGACAAAAACTCAGATCGGGGGAATGGATGTTGAACCGCCAGACGATGGCCCTGATCTGGGAGGTTTTTGGAGAGGCGGAGGTGGACCTCTTTGCATCTCAAGAATCGTCCCAATGCCCGCTTTGGTTCTCCCTGAGTCCCCCGGCCCCATTGGGGATAGATGCGTTCGCTCACCCTTGGCCAACGCAGAAACTCTATGCCTTCCCGCCCATCAAACTGATCCAGGCGGTCTTGGCCAGAGTGAGAGAGAGCGGAGTCCGCCTCCTCCTGGTAGCTCCGTTCTGGCCATCTCAGCCATGGTTTTCGGAGCTAATTCCTCTACTGGAATCTTCCCCTTGGAGGATCCCGGTCAGGGAAGATCTGCTGTCCCAGCTACAGGGCAGGATATGGCATCCTCGCCCAGACATGTGGAAGCTGTATGTTTGGCCGATCAGAGGCTGTTAGCATTAAGCTCTGGTCTCCCAACTGACGTTCAGGAGACCATTGCGAGTGCTAGAGCCCCTTCTACAAGGAGGTTATATTCTTCCAAATGGAAGGTTTTTGAGACTCGGTGCTTAGCACATGATAGGAGCCCAGTTAACTGCCCTGCTGGTTCAGTACTGGAATTCCTGCAGGAGAAGTTTGCGGCTGGAGCAGCCGCTACCACTCTCAGAGTTTATGTCGCGGCTATTGCAGCGCATAGGGAATCGGATGAGATTCCCCTGGGCAAATTAAGGTTAGTTTCTGCCTTTATGCGTGGGGTGAAGCGCCTGAAACCTCATGGGATCTTTCTGTTGTCCTAGAGGGTTTGACGAAAGCCCCCTTTGAGCCCTTGGAGTCAGCTCCGGATAGGATTCTGACTCTCAAGGTTTCTCTTTTGTTAGCTTTGTCCTCTTTAAAGCGGGTGGGGGACTTACAAGCTCTTTCTGGTAGCGAGTCTTGCTTGGACTTTGCCCCTGGCCTGGTCAAAGTTTCCTTGAGGCCGAGACCAGGGTATGTCCCCAAGGTTCTTTCCTCAACTTTCCGCTCACAGGTAGTTAACCTTAACGCTTTCCACCCTCCTCCATTTTCGTCTGAGGAAGATAGGAAGCTTAACTTGCTTTGCCCAGTTCGTTCTCTTAAGATATATGTAGACCGCTCAGGCGGTTGGAGGAAATCTAACCAGCTTCTGGTTTGCTTCGGTGCTAGCCGCCGTGGGCTTGCTGCATCAAAGCAGAGGATTTCTCACTGGGTCACAGAGGCTATCTCGTTGGCTTACGGGGTGCGTGGCTTGCCTTCACCTCTTAGCATTAGAGCACATTCCACCAGAAGTGTAGCATCTTCTCAAGCTCTTTTCAGAGGAGCACTTTTGGAGGATATTTGTGTTGCGGCAGGCTGGTCCTCTCCGCACACTTTTGTAAGGTTCTATAGCTTGGACCTTGACATGACCCCGGGTTCCCAGGTTCTTTCTGTTTGAACTCTTTTCGGTCGTTGTCTCTTTTATCTACCAGTCATAAAAAGCGCTCTAGCTTGGCGAGTTTGGTAGTCCGTTCCCACTGCGCTTTCCGCAGCGTTGAGTGAACCTATGAAAGAGAACGTCTCTGGTTACTTGCGTAACCTATGTTCTCTGAAAAGGGAAAGAGACGCTGCGTTAGCGGCCAAGCTCCTCGCGCTGCTGACAGTTTCTTTTCGGCAGAGAAATCTGAGGAGCAGATGGCGCGCGCGCGAATATGTAATGATGCGACGCAAGAGCATCGGGGCGGAGCCATATCGCGCGGACGCCATCAGCCAATGAATTGGCGTGATTCTATAAGGCTTCAGACAATCGGCACATTCAGAGAATATCCCACTGCGCTTTCCGCAGCGTCTCGTTCCCTATTCAGAGAACATAGGTTACGCAAGTAACCAGAGACGTTTTGGGCGCCTGAAAATGCAAACTTTTGAAAACGTGTTTCAAAATGCAAATTTTAAAAAATGGTCTCCGTGTAAACAACAAAAACACGAATCTCTGAAGACGATGACGTCATGCACATGCGTATTACAGTCTATAGTGTTTCATAGCCATCTACTGGCCTGGCAGCAGAATACAGCGTTTTTAATCGTTTTCGCAGATCTGTGTGAAATCTCAAAGGAAAAACTGATCGTTGCATATCGAAAAAAGCATATCATTGTTGTGTAAACGTACATCCTCAGTCTGTCTGAAATGCTTTGAGATCTGGTTTTCTACAAAGCCCCGCCTTCCGAAAAGCCTAGAGTGCTCTGATTGGCCAGCTGTCCCAGTGCGTTGTGATTGGCCAAACACCTCAATTGTGTGTCGAAAATGTAATTTAATAATTGCAGGTTTCAGCTTCCAAGGCTTCTAAAGCATCTGTTTTCAGAAGGCCAAACTGAACGGTTTTGCTTTCGAACTGAGAAGACCTCGTCTTCTTTCTTTGCGTTTGCCTTTGTTGCTAATATAGACAGGTCTGGATCAGCGTTATCTGTTAGAGAAAATAAATCCCATTTGTGGGAGAATATGAGCTTTATAACTCTTTAAATAAATCTGAAAACATGAAATATATTTCCACATGATGTTTATCTGTGTGTGTGTGTGTGTGTGCTGTACCTCTCCGGCACTATAGCTGCGCAATCTCTGTAAGTGTTGTCTGTGTGTGAGGTGGTTAGGCAGTCGTCCGTTCTGAAGGGGAATCCTGGGGTCAATGAAGGTCGTTGCCCGACTGTTGTGGTCCACGAAAAATGACTATCACAGCAAAACACACAAACAAACACACACACACCATAGGAAATTCCATGGGTGTAATGGTTTTTATACTGTATATTCTGTCCCCTACACTAACCCTATACCCTAACCTACCCATCACACACACAAACACACACACACACACACACACACACACACACACACACACACACACACACAGGTTTGTTTTGCTATACTTGATAGGAAATTCCATAGGTGTAATGGTTTTTATACTGTATATTCTGTCCCCTATACCCTAACCTACCCATCATCACACACAAACACACACACACACACACACACACACACACACACACACACACACACACACACACACACACACACACTAACCCGATCCATAAACCTACACATCACAGAAAACTTTATGCAGTTTTATATTTTTAATAAAACACTGTTTAGTATGTTTTAAAGCCATTTGAAATACGATGACACAGGAATTGCCATCAAAAATCACGTTCATGTTGTAATACCAATGTCATTATACACACTTCTGTCCTCATAAATCACAAAAAACAAACACATACACACACACCATAAACCTTGCGCTGAACTGCACAACTCTTCCACCTGTGTGTGTGTGTGTGCGTGTGTGCGTGTGTGTGTGTGTGTGTGTGTGTGTGTGTGAGCGCTCACCTTGCCCTGCGGGTCAGTTTTGATCTCCCAGCCTCTCGGGAGCTCCAGCTGAGTATCAGCGAACTTGTTGAGGAAAGTGACGAGGTCACGGTTGTGTTGATATCGCTCAAAGTTGCGCGCGTCCCGCCGTATTTTCAGAATCATGTGCTTTAGGCAGGTGCTGTTAGTGAACATCCTATATGCACCCTGAGGGGGAAAAGACAAACACATTAACCAATAAAACAGTTTGTGAAATATTTAAGCACAAATGTGAGTTTGCAGGGGTTTAATCTCACTGAATGATTGGAGAAGTCCTGCATATGTCACCAGAGAGAAGTCTGTTTTACCGGAAGATCCAGTTATGACATTTTGATTAAACATTACAATGTCAAAAAATAAAGAAACATATGCATGGATGAACTGTTCACAATAATATCTACAACATACAGTTAGAAAATAAACGGGGTGCATTTTCATTTCATGTGGACTTTAATAAATGCTATTTTTGAATGAATATCAGGGCTTGACCATAAAGACTGCCAGATCGGGTCATGAAAGTTTATCATTTGCACATGTTTTTTAAATCTTGCCAATTTTGATATTCAAGTGCAAGATGACGCGAAAGAGAACTTAAGTCAGTACTTAAATCACAAAATTACATATAAACAACTGTTATATGTAGTCTGTTATGTCTTAAAGGGATAGTTCAGCCAAAAATGTAAATTAGCCCATGATTTACTCACCCTCAAGTCATCCTAGGTGTATATGACATTCTTATTTGAGACAAATACAATAAAAATACAAAAAGTTATTTTAAAAAATGTCCTGGCTCTTTCAAGCTTTATGATGGAAGTCAACGGGCACCATTTTTGTCCATGAAGTCCATGAAAGCACATTTATCCATGATAAAAGCTATCCATGATAGTGTTCAAGCTATCCTTTTAACAGGGATAGATGCACTTTTATCATGGATAGATGCACTTTTAACATGGATAGATGCACTTTTATCATGTGGATGCACTTTTATCATGGATAGATGCACTTTTAACATGGATAGATGCACTTTTATCAGGGATAGATGCACTTTTATCAGGGATAGATGCACTTTTATCATGTGGATGCACTTTTATCATGGATAGATGCACTTTTATCATGGATAGATGCACTTTTATCATGGATAGATGCACTTTTATCATGGATAGATGCACTTTTATCATGGATAGATGCACTTTTATCATGGATAGATGCACTTTTATCATGGATAGATGCACTTTTAACATGGATAGATGCACTTTTATCATGTGGATGCACTTTTATCATGGATAGATGCACTTTTAACATGGATAGATGCACTTTTATGAAGATAGATGCACTTTTATGATGATAGATGCACTTTTATGAAGATAGATGCACTTTTATCATGGATGGATAGATGCACTTTTATCATGGATAGATGCACTTTTATGATGGATAGATGCACTTTTATCAGGGATAGATGCACTTTTATCATGGATAGATGCACTTTTATGAAGATAGATGCACTTTTATCATGGATAGATGCACTTTTATCAGGGATAGATGCACTTTTAACATGGATAGATGCACTTTTATGAAGATAGATGCTCTTTTATGAAGATAGATGCACTTTTATGAAGATAGATGCACTTTTATGATGATAGATGCTCTTTTATGAAGATAGATGCACTTTTATGAAGATAGATGCACTTTTATGAAGATAGATGCACTTTTATCATGGATGGACAGATGCACTTTTATCATGGATGGATGCACTTTTATGATGGATAGATGCACTTTTATCATGGATAGATGCACTTTTATCATGGATAGATGCACTTTTATGATGGAGAGATGCACTTTTATCACGGATGGATAGATGCACTTTTATGATGGAGAGATGCACTTTTATGATGGAGAGATGCACTTTTATCATGGATGGATAGATGCACTTTTATCATGGATGGATGCACTTTTATGATGGATAGATGCACTTTTATCATGGATAGATGCACTTTTATGATGGAGAGATGCACTTTTATCACGGATGGATAGATGCACTTTTATGATGGAGAGATGCACTTTTATGATGGAGAGATGCACTTTTATCATGGATGGATGCACTTTTATGATGGAGAGATGCACTTTTATGATGGATAGATGCACTTTTATCATGGATAGATGCACTTTTATGATGGAGAGATGCACTTTTATCACGGATGGATAGATGCACTTTTATGATGGAGAGATGCACTTTTATGATGGAGAGATGCACTTTTATCATGGATGGATAGATGCACTTTTATCATGGATGGATGCACTTTTATGATGGATAGATGCACTTTTATCATGGATGGATAGGCTCTGATGGACTTCCAAAAACATATACCCATTGACTTCCATTATAAGGATTGGAAGAGTCAGGACATTTTTTAATACAACTCCGATTGTGTTTGTCTGAAAGAAGAATGTCATACACACCTAGGATGGCTTCAGGGTGAGTAAATCATGGGCTAATTTTCATTTTTGGGTGAACTCTCCCTTTAAGTGAACGTAAACAGTTCCTTGCATTCGGTCTTAAAGTGACAGCAATAATCCTGCCGCTGTCTGTGTTTTTAATGTAAACTGCAAAGGACAGAGAAAAAAATTCTTGGCTAAATACCTTTTGAAACTTTAATAAGGATTAATCTATATTTAATTTATACAGTGAAGACTATAAAGTGTTATTTTACATTTGATTACTGTATTCGATTTCTAAACCTGAAAAGCACTGTTTTATTTCATTTGTGTCTTTGCTGTACTGTATGTATTTGTGCTTTTGTTGATTGAGTTGATTGAGTTAGGCTAGTAGTTTTTAGTGTCATAAACTTATTTGTTAGGTTACATGGTACAAAAACAACAAAAACAATAACTAGGCCTATTTTATTTTATTTTTTTGTGCTGGGGCTGTTGGGGTCATTAGAAAAAAATCATTAGCGTTGAGCCCTGAATATTCAGATAGGGTGGATATCCCAAATATTTCATGTCAAAGGTCATATTTGGGTTTCAAGAACTAGAATATTGGCTCAGTCTGCATGTGACTATCATATTAATGCATATTCTTGTGAATATAAATCAAACACCTGGTCTGACATGGAGAATAATGTGTTGTAATCCAACCAAACACACACTGAGACTTCAGTATAATCATGAATATTCAATCAATGCCTCGTATTTATGAGGTCTGTGTACGAGACCTGCGTGACACAACTTGGCCCAGAATAAGGTAATCTCTGAGAGCACGACACAGACACAGAGAAACACACACAGATTTGCACCATAAACGCACAGATCCACTTCTATCTCAGCACGCTTTATCTCTGCCTTGTTAATGTCTGTTATCTGTCTCCTTTGCAGCAGGAGAGCTTATGTGATCGATACAGAGGGAATCTGCAAATAGTTCAGTCAATATCAGCCTTCAACTAAAGTGCAATCTAGTCGTGGACAGAGTGAGTTCACAAGCGCTCGACTGATTCCGGAAACATCCTCAGTGTCTGGATTCACTGAAGCAAATTAAGCCATTAATAAAAACATCAGGAGGATTCAACGCACTGATACTAATGGTTACAGGGAACGTTCTTGAACAAACATTCTTCCAGAAACGTAAATAAAACGCGTTCATTCAAAGTTCTGAACTTTAATTACATTCTCAAAACATTAGCACAAATTTTTTATTTATACATCATACATGGAAGGCTTTTCTGAAACATTTCAGGGGGGTGTAAAGGTCCTTGCACACGGAGTCCGAAATCTTCGCACATTAAAAAAATAAATACGACCTCACGTTGTCCATCACGTTTACACACTGCCTCCGAAACCTTCGTCCGCCATAAAAAAAATTGGATCGGGTTCGATTTTCTGCATTTTTCGCATCAGTAACAAGCATTTTGAGAGATGTTTTGACAATTCAGAGCCACCAAATGACAAATACGAAAAAAAACTAACTTTTCAGACTCAGTGTGCAAGGACCTTAAAGGAACACTCCACTTTTTTGGAAATAGGCTCATTTTCCAGCTCTCCTAGAGTTAAACATTAGAGTTTTACTGTTCTTGAATCCCTTCAGCCGATCTCCGGGTCTGGCGGGAGCACTTTTAGCATAGCTTAGCATAGATCATTGAATCTGATTAGACCGTTAGCATCTCTCTCAAAAAAAATTACCAAAGAGTTTAGATATTTTTCTCATTCCTGCGTAATAAACAAGGGACTTTGTTGCAGTGCCATGGTTGAGCCGGCGCAGTGATATCACGCAGCGCCTGAAAATAGTCCCCAGCTTTATAACTTCCAACGTGACCGGCACTAAGTTTCAGGCGCTGTGTAATATCACTGCACCGGCTCACCCACGGTACGGCAGCAAAGCTCCTGGATTATTACGCAGGAATGAGAGTATAGTTCCTAGACATAGTGTCCTAGAAAATCGCAACTTTTTCATTTTCTGTCAGTCTTAGTTCACGATGTAACTACACAAGCGGCCAGTTTTAAATAGGAAAAATATCAAAACTCTTTGGTCATTTTTTTTTGAGAGATGCTAACGGTCTAATCAGATTCAATGATCTATGCTAAGCTATGCTAAAAGTGCTGCCGCCAGACCCGGAGATCGGCTGAAGGGATTCAAGAACGGTAAAACTGTTTAACTCTAGAGTTGGAAAATGTTCCTTTAAGACTAATGTTTTTTAAATCTTACTTTTTTCAGAAAGTAACTTTCTATAATTCTTGAAAATGGAGAAAACGCACAAAGACACAACGTACAAGAATAAAACCTTCTCTTTGTGACTCACGTAGTTTGCATGGAGGACCGTGAAGAATTCTGGGTGTGTGACGAACTTGACGGTGGGACACTGGAGCAGGAGTGTGGCGTTCGGGGGGTTTCCAGATGAACAACCGTCTCTTCTCGTATCTGCACACATCACAGGAACACACACATCACTGTCACTGTAACACACAGTTCACTTCTTCAGTATCAGTTCATGAGGCTAAACTGGGGATCACGAAATCGCCGCTCTGGCACAAAATACATTCAATGATGACGTCTTTCAAATTACATCAATTCTTTAATTTTTTAAAATTTATTTACCATTGACCATTTTCTCACTCAAACACAAACAATATAAACATTCTGGGTAACACTTTATAATAACCACTTTATAATGCATCTGAGTTGCAGCTTAGATTGTCACTTATTTTCAATCGATTGCTTTCTACAAGCATCTCGCCTTCTGGATGAAATATGAATGGAGTTACATACATAAGTTGAAATGAAAGATTTCTGACACATAATCTCCCCTGTCTGCCACACATACACACACACACACACACACACACACACACACACACACACACACAAACAAACACAGACACACACACACACACACACACACACACAAACAAACACAGACAGACACACACACACACACACACACACACAAACAAACACAGACACACACACACACACAAACAAACAAACACACACACACACACACACATACACACACAAACTCTTCACATCAAACACACACACCCCCACACAAACACACACTCTACACATCAAACACACACTCTACACATCAAACACACTCTACACATCAAACACACACTCTACACATCAAACACACACTCTACACAAACACACACACACCCTCTTCCCATCACACACCCACACACACCGACCTGCAGTGTGTGTTGTGGACTCGCTCTCTGCGTCTCCGGTGGTGTTTCTGAGCGGCTGGTCTTCGCTGGCCATCGTCCTCTGGATGTTCTGGTACCTGAGACAGAAGCACATCAGGATAAACCAGTTCCTGCAGGACAACACTACACAACTCTATCAAAAGTGTGTTTGCTGTGACAGTGAGAGTCTCTGTTTGCTCTGAATATTCACACACTCTGCAGTTTATGATGCTTTTTTTCTCTTTGATAATTGCAATATCTAAAATCTTTTGCAATAATTGTAATTTTTTTTGACATATCGATGACAATAACAATCATAGCTTGTTTTTATATGAATCTTCAAGTTTATATAAAAGATGCATAAAAGTTACTGACATGTATTTCAAAATCAACAACAGTGTTCAAAAGTTTGGGGTAAATATTCCTGAAAGAGTCTCTTCTGTTCACCAAAGCTGCATTTTTTTAAGCAAAAATACAGTAAAAACAGTGAAATATTATTCCAGTGTACATCATCTGTTTTCTATGTGAATATATAGTAAAGTGTCATTTATTCCTGTGAATGTTCAGCATCATTACTCCAGTCTTCAGTGTCACATGATCCTTCAGAAATCAGGATAATATGATGATTTGATGATCAAGAAACATTTATGGTTATTATCAGTGTTGAAAACGGCTTCATATTTTTGTGGAAACCGTCATACATTTTATTTGTCAGGATTCTTTGATGAATAGAAAGTTCAAAAGGACAGCATTTATTTGATGCAGAATCTTTTGTTACATTATACATTTCTTTACTGTCACTGTTAATCAGTTTAATGCATCCTTGCTGAACATTATTAATTCCTTTCAAAGCCGCCTCCAACACATTGCTGTAGTGACTGCAGTGATCTGGAGCTCCTCTAGGGGGCAGCGTCACTTCAGATATACTTCAGATGAGATGATTCTGCTCCATTCATCCGATCGAGTCCTTCCCTGGCATTACAGCACAATATAAGATAATATAATAATAATACTTTATTAATACTGGGAGCTGTGAAAAATATGATA
>JAULUF010000084.1:28397500-28422500 GCA_031834385.1 Semotilus atromaculatus
TGATGACTGATCTGCAAATGACAACTGCCTACAAACACAATCAAAACACAGGCCCATGACTTATGACAATCTCACATGCCATAAATCAGCGGCTCTCAACTGGTTTGGTGAGAATTTCCGTGTCAATGTAACATAAAAAGTAATCAATTAAAAAGTACAATAAATAGAATTTAAAGTATTTACTCAATAAAATACTTTTATTTAAAAATGAATATCAAAAAATAAAAAAATGTTTTGCATAATATACAAATTTGGTGCTCTGTGTTTCCCCTTCTGACCAAATGTAAAATCAATATAAAGTCCTGAAGCAAATCAAGTTGAGAACCACTGCCATGAATAATATATATGTGGAATTCAGGACCAAAATTGTCACAAAGTGGCACAATTTACCTGAACTCACCATATATACTCTATGTAATAAACTGAAAACAAACATGATCATGGTAGCCATGCGAGCCAGGGCTGTCCACAGGCCGGGCGGGGCTAATAGCCTCGGGTCTGGAGCCCAAAGCCACTCTGCGTTTCCACAATCAGGCCAGAAGCTCCACAGCGCTTCACTAAAACACCCCTCCATGGATCAAAGTCACACAAACCCATCATTTCACCAACAAATGGAAGTTTTATCAGAAAACTAATCAGAAAGAAAGCACTGAAAACTGGCGATATCACAAACCGAACATGATAAAAGCGACCATTTGTTGGCATTTTTGTTGTTTACTTCAAGATTTAAAACCCAAGCATCTATGTTTTACCACAGGTTTACAATAAAAAGTGATACATTGATCATAATGAATTCATTTGTGTCAAGACAGCACATTAGTCACACAGCAAGAAAGTGGTATTTACCGTTATTTTACAAAAGAAAGAGGACACGCGTAGTCTGTAATATTTTCAGTCAGAGAAACAGAGGAAGCTCCCGTAAAACTGGAATTGCTTTATTTTATGACATATGCAGAGCTAAATATGGATATCAGACAGTCCGGTATAAAGAGACGAGACATACTGACAGATAAAATAAAAACACGATTGAGATAGCATATATGATTTGTCCGATTTGTTCAAGCGGACATATTTACCATGTTTACTACGGTAATGGTTAGCGCACATAGTCTTTTGCATTGCATATAAATATTTCTGCATTATAAGGTGATCCGAATCCACATCGGATCACAAACAGAAGGTATTCAAACACTGAAAGTGAGTTTTGAGCTAAATGATTTTAAAAGTCTTTAATGCTGATTAAAGGGTACATATCATGCTTTTAAATCGTTCCTTTTTACATATAAATCATACATTTGTGGTCTATATAAAGCGGAACTGCAATGTTTGGGTCTGAATTCCTCATTATTATAGCTCCACAGGCCCCTTTTCTGATGTGCGTCTGAGAGCAACTCGTTTTGGTGCGGTCTCTTTAAATCCAGGGGTCAGAGGTGACACTCGGTTCAACTCCACCCCGTTCGGACATTTTTGTAGTTTGATAGCAGAGATACGATTATCTAGCGGCACAGAAACTTTTTATTCCACACGTTATTAACAAAATGTCATCAACGGAAGACTTGTCCATCAAGCCTTACATGTTCGAGCCAGAGTCGGAGCGAGATGAAAATAAAGACGACGAACCTGCAGAACAACGTCTTCATATGGATGTATCGCAATGGTGTGTTACTGTATTTACAGTAACTTCTCCATCCAATCCCACTACTACAATACTGCATGTTTTACAACGACTATTTATTAACACTCACGATTGTTTCTCTTGTTAAAACAAGCACACTAACAAGACAACTGCTAAACCATGACCACCGTGTTTTAAGAAAGTAGTACTTTATTTTTATTAACGTTATTTACAGCTTACCGAAGTGCTCTGTTCGTCGTCTCCAAAGATAGAAGGAACTGACCCCTCAATCAGACGAAGTCTATCGGCAAATCCTTCTTTATACTGGCGGAGGTTGCTGAAGTAACGTTAGGTATCCTTGAAGTGCTTCGCGCACACAAAAATGACTTTACCGACAGATGTGGGTACATTTCCGTGAAAAATAAAACTCAACCAGGCACTTTGAAGAGGTTCTGATGCTGAGAGACGGTGTAATGAAGCGTGTGGGTTACTACATCCAACAACCGAACATTTTGACGTAGCCTCTCGTAACTTCTGCATCCTTGAACTTAGACTACAAAATTGCAGCGAGAAATAAAAATGGCGGATTGCTCGAAGTGTTGGGCCGGAAGTCGATGTCCGTATTTGGCAGTTCCGCTGCAAATACTGTGACGTAATAGTTCAAAAAACGTCATAGATTACAGAAAAATCGAAACCGGTTGAAAAATGTGACCAAAACAGAATATAAAGATATCAACGAAGTTCCTGAAGAGACTAATTTAAACTTTTCTGTACTTATAAACACTCCAAATATACAACAAAAGGCATTTAAGGGCTAAAAAAGTAGATTTAGCATGATATGTCCCCTTTAACTGGTTATATGAAATCATACGCAGCGCTGGCGTCTGTAGTCTCAGATAAACTCCAGCTTTGTTCGTAACCACTCCTCAAGCCCGAGTTGGCCCACTTTGGACCAAGGTATTCAACTGGCCCTGACGAAGCCCGATCAAGCCCTGAAAGTGATAGTGGAAACACTTCTGGCCCTGGCACGCACGTTTTTTTGCCCAACAGTGGAAACACATCTTTTTAGACTCAGATTAAGAAATATAAACAATTCCAGCACACCCCTGCAAAAAAATCCAGCATAAATCAACACTAACTCCATGATGGTCCATTCTGGTTTATGGTAAAATGCTGGTCTAGCTGGTGGACCAGCTTAGTCAAGCTGCTTTCAAGCATAACTGAGCTGGTCCACCAGTACTCCCACTTCCCATGCCGGGGAGGAGCAAACCAGCAACTAACATCCCATGCTGGACCCAGCATGCAGAACATACCTTGTTTTCAACTTTTCAGCAGGGACATTCAAGAGTTTAGCAAGCCCCTTCATCAACGCATAATTTGGACATGGCTCCTCACCTGATGAGGTAACACTGGGTCCAGCTCCTGGCGACACCTCCACCGCCCCGTCTCTCTGGGGACTGTCCTCTGAGGACGACTCCCTCCACTGAGCCGACCCGTCTCCTGGCTCCCTGATCTCTGGACTCTGCATCGAGTCCGAGACGGATTCAAAAGCACTGTTCTCTTCCTCCTCTTCCTCCTGCGAGGAGAAGACAGTGCTCTCCGACAGGCGTGTGCTGTCGACCGAAGAGAGACGTGTGTGGCTGCACAGGTGGTTACGACCCTCGTAACCCGAATTACTGTAACAGGAAGTGCTGTAACAGGAAGTGCTGTAACAGGAAGTGCTGTAGCAGGAGTTGTCACAAAGTTCGCACTCACTCACTCGAGGATCCCTTCTGCTTATACACACTTCCCCATCTTCGCTGTCCGGCCGAAGGGTTCGAGGTGAGGGTCTTTCCCCCTCCAGGAGTTGGTTGAGTTCGGACAAGCGCTCGATGGAGAGGCTACGTGGTAAGGTACGCCTGCAACACGGTCTAGGACACTCAGGCACGATTGATGGAGACTGAGCTTCAGACATCTCATCTTCATCCTCCTCTTTGTCCTCTTGGGGTTTGACAGTGATTTCCTCTGATTCTGGATCAGGAACTTCGTCTTCATCTTGGCTGTCATGGTGGCATTGAGCTGACGGCAAGCTGTGCAGCAAATGATGAATGCGGATGTAGTGAGACCGCGGCGTCTCGGGTTCTTCACAGGCTGAGGCGATGACCGTCTCTAATTCGGACACTGGAAGCGAACAGGGCCGGCTTTTTCGCTTCAAGACACCTCGCATCCTTGGGGAACAGGGTTCTTCCTCATTCCCATCTCCTTCCACCCTCATGTCAACATGCTCTGAGCTTCTTTCAACCTCTACATGCTGTCCCATTTCATCTCCACATGTGTCTTCAGCATCATGGTTCTCCAGTTCCTCCAAAGGAGTTTCAGCCACAGTTTCCTCGGACTCTATTTTTCCAGGGTCTTGCTCCTCAGTTTCTCCTTGAGTGGCATCACTCAATAGTGTCTCTCCTTGAGCTGTTACAAGCTCATCGGCTGATCCTTCAGCTTCAGGTTGGGGATCAGCTATTGAAGTAAGCAGCACAGCATCTTGGGTCTCTACTTCGAGAGGACCTTCGGCAGGCGGCTCCTGGATGTCAGGTCCCAAACTCAATGCATCTTCCATAGGCAGATCAGAAGCTCCTGGTTGGTCCTCGTTGGGCTCCAGCTCAGCCTCCTGGTCAGGTACCACATCAAAGACTGGCATTGCATTGAGGGATACTTCTTCTTCATCTACCAAGGAGAACAGACAAATCTCTCAGTATGGTTAAACAGACCAGCTATGAAATACTACAAGACACCTTTAGCAAACCAGTACTTGTGTAGAAATGTCCTGTCTTAAAGGTCCTGTTTAAACCTGGTATTAAGATACATTTTGGCTGATCAGATCACAAGTAGACGAGGGACACACATTCCCGGTTACAAATAGTGCTTTAATCCGTCTCTTTTGTCCACTTTCGGCCACTTCTGGATGGATTTCTTCGAGGGGAGGGTCTATGAGCGGGAAAATATGGACTTTTTCAGATCTTTGGACTACCTCTGGAAGTGGTCGTAATGGGACAAGCTTAAAAATGTTTTAGGTAAGGTACAAAGTTGTCCTTTTAAGGTTTCTGCCCCAGTCTCTTTCCCATACAATAAAAGTACCAGTGATTGGTGACTGAGTGACCAGGGTCTCCAAACAGGACAACAGTACAGTAAAGCACTGTAAAGATGGTCCATATAAGTCTCTCCAGCACAACTCTCAGGTCTCATTGCCGACTTGGTATTCATCACCCAAGTCATATAGACTACTTTCATGATACTTTAGAATGAGGTGAGAAAATTATGACAGTTTTTATTGTTGAGTGAACAACTCCTGTAGGTTACAGTTGCTATACTTTTGGAAATATTAAAGTCCCCCTGTATTCAATTATTTTATCCCTTAAAACTCATATTTGATCACCAAAATTACATATTTAAAAGATTTTTCCATGAAAAAAATGTCTTGCCTTAAAATAGCTTGAATGTAACTTGACACCCTTGCCTCATTTAGTATGCGCGGTTCTATTAATATGCAAACGAGCCCCGCCTCCACTCACTCACTCAGCTCAGAGCTCCACTGGTTGACGATCACACGTTGATCTGATTGGTTACAAGGTCGTTTGTGACGTCAGAAACACCAGCGATTTCACGCCGTGTTTTTGAGACTGTCTTTGGTTCACTGCAGTTTTAAGGAAAAAATACTCAGCAATGCTGTCAACTTATGAATTTACACATGGTTTTTCATAAAGCATATTCAAAACACCACATAGACATATAAACAACATTAAAAGCTGGATGTTCACCACAGGGAGACTTGAAGCATTGTATATGACCGCTGTAGTACTGCTAGCCTTTAGCTCAAACAGTAGAGAATGTCACTAGCAACCCTAAGGTCCTGTTTCTGAACAAGTACACAACCAAATGATCTCAGGATTTGTACTGTTAGTTTTGCTTATGTTGTGAGAAAAGCAGATATGGTAGTAAACATCCTACAGACCTGGATGAATTGATGAGGTTATCTCAAAACGAAACTGCAACTGGCCGCTGACATGATCTGTTGGAAGCCGTCGGCCTAAAGTGTAACTCACCACACGGTCCCTGTCCACAGAGACAAGACAGACAAGGATGCTTGACACTTTAAAATCTCGTGGGAAATTAACCATAAAATAAATCTTTAGGCACATCTGTGCATTGTCTTTTAAATTAAAGTACCTACTTGTAAACATAAACATATTTTTAGGTCTATGAAAACTGGAATCCTGGAGGAAAAACATGCACAAATGGACCAGTAGTTTGAGATAATTAATGTCTGTTAAATGATTATTTAGTGGAGGCCTACCCGATAGCATTCTTCTCCAGAAGCCTCTGGACAGGCACGACTAACTTTCCCAGGAAGCGTTTGATGATGGGTCTGCTCTTGGCAAATTTATCTTTTACCTCGATCTCCAAAACGTCCGTCGGCAGAGACACAAAGTTAAATCTCTGCAAATACAAAATCAAATAAGACTGCTCAGTTCTAAATCAAAAGATTTGTGTTATAACCGCTGATATTCTGTCTAGTTCCTTCTCTTTATTCTTATGTACTTCATTAAGTTTGATACCTCGAGGAAATCTGATGGTACTGGACACACGTTGCTGCATTCCTGACCTTCTCAAATGGCTAATCATTTATTAGATTTATAATTATAATTTATACAATATGTATTTTGTGAATTATTATTATTATTTTTTTATTTTTTTTACAATTTTACAATTTAATTCTTAAAAAAAACTCTTAAATTCATAGTTAAAAAATAAATAAATAAATAAACAAATAAGAATAAACAAATATAAATACACAAATAAATAAATATAAATAAATAAATAAACGAAAATAAATAAAAATAAACAACTACATCAATAAAAATAAATAGAAATTATCAAATAAATAAATGAAAAAAATAAAAAATAAGAATAAACAAATATAAATAAACGAAAATAAAAAATAAATAAAAAATAAATACATAAATAAAAATATATTTAAAAAATAATTTAAAAAATAATGAATGAATGAAGGAACGAATGAATGTCCCCCTTGACTTATCAGAATATAAGTCTGTGAGCGATACACAACGTTCCTCCACTCGGGATGCTGCATCCTGGCCGGAGTCCATGGGAAACTGCAGTGCTGACGGTGTGTATGAACGCACAGGACAGGAGTGTATTGTTCCCGGTGGCAGTAAACTGAGGCACACGATTCGTGTTCAAGGAGGCACAGGACTTTTCAGGACAGCGCCACACAAGCCCAAACTCAGCAGCTTCTGCAATCACAGTGACATTAAACCCCTGCCCATCATATCTAACCCCACGAGTCCTCCACACGACTCTGGAGAGACACGGCTCAGAAAACACATTATGCTAGTTAGAGACGTCTGCAACTGTGCGGATGAGTGGAAGAGAGCGAACACAAGCAGAGAAGAACGGCCGGTTATGTCCCAGTCCGTTTTGTTCAGATGTTCAGGGTTTGTATGTTTATTTTACAGATGCATGCTCTGAAAGAGAGAATGCTTACAGTCTACAGAAACACATTTAATGCAGTCGAGTCAACAAACAGATGTAATAAATAAACACCAATAATAAATAGTCACTATGTTTTTAGACATAGTACAGTAATATAGGATAACCAGATTTTTAAAAGTCAAAGTTAATCAAATGCAAATAACACAATGGTTTTTCTCAAAAAATTGTTTCTAAAAGAGGTCACCAAAGCTGCATTTATTTGATCAAAAATACAGTAATATTTTTGTGTGATACTCTTTTTTTCAGGATGTTTTGAAGCATTTATTTGACGATTGCAGTGTTTATTATAAATGATTTATGGGTCCAGATCATCATTACAGTGTTAATAATGTTGAATGAGAATAAGTTGCAGCATCTCTTCTCTGATGACGAGGGCGGGGCTATAACCTGTCACTCACATGAGATCAGCCAATAGCAAACCACAACCATCCAATCAGATCCCCACAGACACAATCAAGCCCCGCCCACATCTGTTCCTGTTCCAGAAGCGTTTCACTCGAGATACGACACAATAGAGAAGAGAAGACGAGAACAACCTCCCTTTCATGCTGACTTTAAAGCATCCTTGGAAAAAAAAAACTAACCACAAACTTTTGAATGGTAGTGTGTGTGCTATTGTTATTAGTACCATGGAATGCTATATAAATATTATAGGATAATCATATGGTAATTATTCAGTGTAATTGTATAAAAATAACATGGTATTACCAACATACTCCACTGTGATTTTTTGTTTTTTTGTAATTGCTGGCTAATATAACTGCAAGTCTGTATTTTTGGTATTATGTAAAATGTGATGCAATGCAAGATTATTTTCCAAATGTGGCAACACACGAACACAGGCCAGGTTTGTGAATCAAACTGCAGGATCTGAGACTGTAGGGCAGGAGTAAAAACATCCGACGCAAGCAGAAGCAGTAAAACACTGCGAGAATGTCTATAAATAAATCAGAGAGAATAAGAGCTTGTCCTGCGGTCAAACTAGGTCCACTGACCGGCATAAAGCAGCTGAAGGAATACAGATCAACTCTCACACTCGATATGCCATATAAATAGTCACGTAAACAGACAAATTGTAAGTGTGTGTGTGATTATTAGTGAATGAGACTGAGTGTGTCTGTAGGTTTCGAAGCTGTAGTGATGCAGAAAGACACTCTGCAGGAATAAAGATCCATTAGTGGAGAGCACAGAAAAGGGCTTTGGATTTATAGAACAAAACACCCAAAATAACCACAAAAACCATCAGTTCTGTCCCTCGACCAGCACAAGATTTCACATTCAAATAATACGATCTAGGCAAATATATTGATTCATACTAACTTATTTCTACTCATCATATGCCAAAATGATTGCAGTGCAAAACTATTTATGCAGTTATTAATCACATCTGGGTGACATATTGCATATTCATGAAGTTTGCAATGATTTTGTGAGCAATATGAAGTTAGGCAACATCATGAATATTTCCAAATTGGTCAGTCGGTTGCAGTAACAAAACGGTCTTAACATTTTACATTGAAATCTTGACCAGCAAAAAGGCAATGCATTTAAGACAATCGGTTTTAATGTTTTATATATATATATATATATATATATATATATATATATATATATATATATATATATATATATATGTCCAATGAGCATTTTAGAATGTTTCCAAAAGGTAAATATTGTAGTTTCTTACAGAGTTGTTAAAATGGTACATAAATAACTATGAACAAAACATTCTATTTATTAATGTACAGGAGATTCCAAAAGTCTGAGACCACATTAAAAATATGGGATTCAATATCTAATTTAAACATGGAAATAAATGTTGAAAAATATAAAATGAGTAATTTAAGATTTATTATATTCTTATATTACATTTTATAATACAATATAGTTAAATTACTATATTCATAATATAATTAATAATAATATTTAAGATACTATTATTAGTGTGTAATTATTAAATAAGAAAATATGTGACAGTGATCATGTGACTTTGGTCAGACAGTGTTTGAACATGATCATCAGGTTTTATACTTGAATCCATCGGTGCTTCGGATCCATCAGATCCATCATTAAAGGAAAGGGGGAAAACAAAACAAAAACAAAAACAAAAAAAGAAGAAATAATTAAATTCATGAAAACATTTGGTAAGATACAAGCGACTAACCCTCAGTCAAACCCTAATCTTACGATATGCACATGTTGTTAATTAATATTATTCACTACTTAATGATATAATTCCACTGTAACAAGGACACCTTAAAATAAAGTGTAACCAAACTTTTCAATATGAATTTTCAAATGATTATGGGATTCCGTACGCTGACCATTTTTTTTTTTTTAAATAGAAGCATTCCACTGGTTATTGAATATCATCACAAAGGTTTAAAATATCTATTTTTTAAAGCTATTTTGCTCAACTCTACTTTAAAGTATCTTATCCATCAATATCACAACATTCAATTGCATTAAATACTGTATAACAATTCTATATTTAACATCAAAATTTAATTTGAAAAACTTTGGTCAGTTCGAGAATAATTTATGCAATTTTATATTATTTATTTGATACGATTAAAAGAGCAGTTTCATGTCTATCCTTATATTTTTCGAGGTTGATTTGGTGATAATTTATTTATTTAAATATTTAGGTGATGATGATGGTTGATATTTAGAAGGTAAATGGAAGCTTTAGCGTTAAGTTCTGCCAGGAAGACTCAATTGCTACGTCACTTATTACCTTCTCATCTATCCAATCATGTCTAATACTTGCGGTATAAAAGGCCGGTACTTACACATGTTTGAGTTCGCAGATGCTGACGCTTTCATTTACCTCCATCCTCCCCACCACCTCCAAGATGTTTCCTCCCCCTTCATCCTCCCCACCACCACCAGGATGGTCCCTTCCTATACCTCCCAGGGGGTCGGCTGCGCCCCTGCCTTCGTCTTCAGGCAGGAAATGCAGAGTCCGGACCCCCGGATTGCGAGCTATGGACGGGGCCTACGCCAAAGAACTTTATTGCTTGCTGGGCTATCAATAAATGTATTTATTGTTGCAGTATTTATTCTCCCGAGTCTTTCTGGTAGAAATGGTAATACGTAATGCGATACTAGAGTAATTAGCCTAATTGCACTGTTGAAGATGTAATTATAGTACCTTGTAGCAAAGTCAAAAAAAAAAACACTTGTGTGTGTGTGTGTGTTGTTTGACTGCCATGATTAAATCCTTAAAAGCTTTGTGAAATATATTCTAAATAAATATCCGTCATCAGATATTAACAGCAAAACCAAAAATCTTTTGGAGGTGAAGTCCCCCCTGTTCTGCGCATGTGTTCCCCACGTGTTGCAGACAGAAGCAGGTATAAAATAACTTGAATTAAACGTTTGAATCAAACTTTAAGAGCAGAAGTTATGTGACAGTTTGATCTGAGAGTGCGTGTGTTCAGAGCGGCTGGTAAAAGTGCCATCAGATTCTGAAGAGATTCTGCGATATCAAACACAGACTCACCGAAACGCTCTTCTTCTGCATCTTCATAAAGAAAGAAAGACGTGAAATGTCGCAATCGCATCTCCAGACTCAGATTCAAAGATGACTTTTTAAATGTCAGAATGCCTTTAAACGATCCGTCACTGGAGCGCTGTGAGCGAGTGTGAGTGAGAAAGTGTGTAACGCAGAGCTGAGGTGTTGTTGGCCCGAGAGAAGAACTGTGTGTGGTGTCGGAGGAAAAGACGCACGAGAGACGAGAGACGGCGAATGTTCCCGGCGTTAAACGTCACACTTGTCCGCACACATGGGGATTGAGTGAGAAAAAGCATACAAACAAACATTCAACTCAGGTCACAAATAGAAAGGGAAATAAAAGAGAGTGTACAAAAGTCTGTAGAGTGGTTATTTGGTCTGGGTATTGACTGCAAGGGTCTCATGTACAGCAGGCCAAAGGGTATCACGATGGACGCTGCTGCCATCAGACCCAACGGCGTGCAGGAGACAACCGTGCTCGCATCACTAAAGAATCCCACACTACCCCTAGAAAAGTGGTCCTCAGTACTGGAGAAAGCACACTCTTCTTGGCGTTTACCCCAACTCTTCCATGTGGGCGAGGACGACATCTCGATGCCGAACCGCCAACTGATGCGACTGAGCTAGAATATCGTCGATATAATTCAGGATGCGAATACCCCGAAGACGCAGTGGCACCAGGGCTGCATCTACGCACTTCGAACAGAAGAACTCGATATTGGTATGCTTCGCCCCCGAAAGCAGACCTCAGGAACTTCCTGTGATATGGAAGGATGGAAATACGTAAGTATGCGTCCTAGAGATCTATTGTGACAAACCAGTCCTCGGATCTGATCTGTGGCACGATTTGTTCTCAACGTTAACATTTTGAATTTTAGTGTCATGACTGATTCGTTCAGAACTCTTAGATCCAAAATGGGACGCGACCCCCCATCCTTCTTTGGAACGATGAAATACCGACTGTAGAACCCGGTGTCCCTGCTGGAGAGAGGAACATATTCTATGGCCCCTTTATCCAACAGGGTTTTCACTTCTTGTTCCATTACCAGAACCTGCTCCAGGCCCCCACGGTGGGTTGGACCCCATAACATGGGCGGGCGAGATCGAACTGTATTTGGTAGCCCCTTTCTATGGTCTGCAGGACCCAACGAGAAATATTTGACAGTAGCTTCCATGCTGTAAAAAATTCTACTAGAACGGATCTTCTATCGTCCTATAATCCATCGCGCTCTTTAAGATCACTAAATTCGAGGCTTCTGGTCATTCCTAGGATATCCAGATCCACCAAAGGAGGGAGAGCATTTTCACATTTAGCTCCGAAGCTCTGGAATAGCCTTCCTGATATTGTTCGTTGCTCAGACTCGCTCTCTCAGTTTAAACTAGACTAAAGACGCATCTCTTCAGCCAGGCATTCATATACATTTTTGTATCTCACAGTTACTGTAAATCCAGCCTCTAATTCATAAACGCCAGAGAACTGGCCCCCGACTGAGCCTGGGTTCTCCCAAGGTTTTTTTTCTCCATTGGGTCACTTGATGGAGTTTTTCGGTTCCTTGCCACTGTTGCCTTTGGCTTGCTCAGTTGGGGATATTCAAATTAATTAACCAATCATTAATACCATTGATCAGCCCTACCAAACGTGGATGTTTTTTTTCCACTAAGAAACAAACATTGTTATGTTGTTTTGATTGATACTGTGAAGCTGCTTTGATACAATCTGTATTGTGAAAAGCGCTATATAAATATACTTGACTTAACTTGACTTGACTAGAGGTACCAGCCTCTCGAGACTGGTTTCTGGATTTAGTTGTTGTTGAGCAATCAGCCCGTCGCCCTGTAACGGCGAACCGGCAGGGAACGACTGAAGCGACTGCTCTAGGACCCTCCTCAGAGGGGGTGGGCATCCCAGAGCCAGGTGGCACCTGAGGTATGTGCTCGCCGGAGACAGCTGCGCCCTGGAGCACACGAGGTGGCAGGGTTAGCATAACGGTCCCCCGAGGGCACAGAAGGGAGACTGTAGAATGAGGTGTTAACCGCTCCGCGTCGGGGGGGGACTGCCCTCGATGGCCTGAGCCTTTGGACGTCAGGACCTTTTCTTTGCAGCCTTCTGGAGATAAAGATGGTCCTCAGATCCGTCCTACCCCCTGAGGGCTGCTGCTGAGCGCGCTATCCGTGTCCCCAGTCTTTTTGTGGGGGAGCATGTGAAGCCACGCTCTGCTCTTGAGTGGATCGGTGTGAGGAGCTGGCTTTAGATGTTTGGGGCAGCTCCTGCTCAGTAGCCCCGGAGACATGAGTTCGGCGAGGGAGAAGTTTCTGAAACACTTGTTTGACTGACTCCTGGAACCTCTCGACGGCCGAATTTACTGCGTCGCCGAAGAGGCCAGAAGGGGAGATGGGAGCATCCATTAAAAAGTGTTTGTCCTTCTCCTTGATGTTACTTAAATTCAGCCACAAATGTCTCTCAGTGGCCACCAGGGCTGCCATAGTCTCCTTGCCTGTGGCCAATACCCCCGCCTTCGTCCAAGTCTCCGAACGCTGCAGCCTGACCAGCCGCTGAATAAGACTTACCCATTAAATTTGATGTTACTCTCACTGGTTTGGTGGGTAATACAGGGCCTTGAGGGAAGATGCAGCTTCAGGGGAGAGATAGCTCACGAGCGTCTCTTCCACCTTTGGCATCTCCCCATAACTGTGCTCTTTATATAGAGATATAGTGGAATAATGGAATGTTTGTGCACTATAAACTCTACAAGACACCTCGGTGTGGAGATCGGGAAAAAACGGAAGGCCCCGGTGTTGAGGTTGCGAACAAGAAGGCAGGAAGTGTTCGTCCAGTTTACTTTTAGAACGAACGTCCTGCTTATCTGCCGGCCAATCAATATGTAATATTTCCACTGCTCTCGTTACAACCTCAACAAGCTCCTCAAATGCATGAGACTGAGGTGGTGAATCCTCAGTATCATGTGACAACACTGACAACATCTAGTTCCTCGGTAGTTCCTGACTGTATCTGGGCGGTAGAAACTGCAGCGCGTGCTTCCGAACCCCCCTGATACAACGCACTAGATCTGTCAGGTGAGGGCAGAGATAAGGCTGGGCCCGTCTCTAACCCCCCTGACAGATCCATTTGCGAACCCCAAGTCTGAAGCCCTTGCAGTGCCGCAGCAGCAGTGGGACCTGAGCCTGGGGGGAACGCGAGCGGAGTGTCCGCAATGGAAGCAGATCACAGCGCCCTCGAGGCTGACCTAACAAACAACACATAAAGTGTGTGTCCCCACCCGTTAAATAACGCGGGCAGGGGTGCACACACACTCTAAACTGCTGTTTGCTCGCCATAGTCTAAATATATATATATACAGTGAAGAAAATAAGTATTTGAACACCCTGCTATTTTGCAAGTTCTCCCACTTAGAAATCATGGAGGGGTCTGAAATTGTCATCGTAGGTGCATGTCCACTGTGAGAGACATAATCTAAAAAAAGAAATCCAGAAATCACAATGTATGATTTTTTAACTATTTATTTGTAAGATAAAGCGGCAAATAAGTATTTGAACACCTAAGAAAATCAATGTTAGTGTACAGTAGCCTTTGTTTGCAATTACAGAGATCAAACGTTTCCTGTAGTTTTTCACCAGGTTTGCACACACTGCAGGAGGGATTTTGGCCCACTCCTCCACACAGATCTTCTCTAGATCAGTCAGGTTTCTGGGCTGTCGCTGAGAAACACGGAGTTTGAACTCCCTCCAAAGATTCTCTATTGGGTTTAGGTCTGGAGACTGGCTAGGCCACGCCAGAACCTTGATATGCTTCTTACAGAGCCACTCCTTGGTTATCCTGGCTGTGTACTTCGGGTCATTATCATGTTGGAAGACCCAGCCTCGACCCATCTTCAATGCTCTAACTGAGGGAAGGAGGTTGTTCCCCAAAATCTCGCAATACATGGCCCCGGTTATCCTCTCCTTAATACAGTGCAGTCGCCCTGTCCCATGTGCAGAAAAACACCCCCAAAGCATGATGCTACCACCCCCATGCTTCACAGTAGGGATGGTGTTCTTGGGATGGTACTCATCATTCTTCTTCCTCCAAACACGGTTAGTGGAATTATGACCAAAAAGTTCTATTTTGGTCTCATCTGACCACATGACTTTCTCCCATGACTCCTCTGGATCATCCAAATGGTCATTGGCAAACTTAAGAAGGCCTTGACATGTGCTGGTTTAAGCAGGGGAACCTTCCGTGCCATGCATGATTTCAAACCATGACGTCTTAGTGTATTACCAATAGGGGTGTGACGGTTATGATATAACCGCGAGACCGACGGTTATAGTTGAACACCGTCATTAGAACTCTATAACCGCCAAAACCGTGTTATTAAAATATATTACAGATAAGGTTATACTATCAGGTGTTGGGGAGTAACGGAATACTTGTACCGGCGTTAGGTATTCAGAATATAAATTATGAGTAACTGTAGTCTGCACAGAACATGAAATATTCATTTTATTAAATTTTTCGTGTTCGCATTTATGAAGAAAAAACAATGTTATGGACGTGAGCGCTCTGAAAGCGGCACTAAAATATGCTTTAAAACCTTCACAGAGGCATCAAACAGAAAGCACAAAACCTTTCTTTAAAACGAATTTCGTTTTATATTAATTGTATCTTAATTTTAATCAATGTTTCATCAACCAATTGCCTGGATTTAATAAATAAGAAGTAATAAAAGATAAATATAGCAGACGATAGATAATCACGAAACAGAGGCGCCGGCGCGTGAACTGGAGCTCGTCTCATAAATGAACCGAAACTCAGCGTATAAGGTCGCCTACTCGCCTCACAGTCACAGACATGTCTACTTTTAAACAGAACAATTCAAAACGAAAGAAAGCAGACTACAGACTGCTTTCTGCTTATGTAAATGTGCATTTCTCTCTGGCGCGTTCACTACTGCGAAGATCGCGAGTCAGCATCGTCGTCACCTTCATCTTTTCAGATACTGACAAAGAAAACACTTGTTTATTAATAAACAATTAAAATATCTCTTTGCTATATTTTACATATTCATAATCATTATTTTTGCCGGTTCTTTGTGACAGATTGTAGGTGCTTTACTGGCAGCGCCACATGAACGCGTCACCACCAGAAAAGGCCTGTTTTTTTTGTTTTTTTTAAGGATTTGTTTAGTGTGCGTGTTTCATTTAATGGAAAGCACATTCACTGCTAGTTGTCTTGCTGTTAATTTTAAATAAACGTAGAGCAAGTAGCTAGCTAATCAGTGCCTGCTCGTTTATTCAAACTAAGTTGTCCTATAACGACCTCAAACAGGTGCATCTCTAATTTAGGATAATAAATGGAGTGGAGGTGGACATTTTAAAGGCAGACTAACAGGTCTTTGAGGGTCAGAATTCTAGCTGATAGACAGGTGTTCAAATACTTATTTGCAGCTGTATCTTACAAATAAATAGTTAAAAAATCATACGTTGTGATTTCTGGATTTTTTTTTGTTGATTATGTCTCTCACAGTGGACATGCTCCTACAATGACAATTTCAGACCCCTCCATGATTTCCAAGAGGGAGAACTTGAAAAATAGCAGGGTGTTCAAATACTTATTTTCTTCACTGTATATACTGTATATATATATATATATATATCACAGACAACACCAAATATACAAAGACAGTTTCACATATAGCGCTTGTGAAGACACAGAAGCTGGCTCTGTTTTGGACTGGCTTTATAGTTTCCTGGTTCATGATGTCACCCGCCTCTGACGTCCCGTCACACCATTGGACTGATTTTACATGTGCTTCAATACATCATCGCGCAAAGCGTTCCCTTAGCATCAATCTGCGCAAAGCATTCCCTTAGCGTCAATCTACGCAGCGCAAGTTCCCTTGAAAGGGAATCGATATTTTTAATCCAGCCATGGTGGTTATGTCTTCTCACCTGTCAGATCTATTACAGACTCACTCTCTACACACACGCACATTTCTCATCGTACATTACCGTAAGTGCATTCAGTGAGCGTTCCCCGTGATGTGCGCGATGTGTGCGATGTGCGCGTTGTGTGCGATGTGCACGATGTACGCGATGTGTGTGATGTGCGCGATGTGCGCGATGTGCGCAATGTGCAGGATGTGCGCGATGTGCGCAATGTGCAGGATGTGCGCGATGTGTGTGATGTGCATGATGTGCGTGATGTGTGCGATGTGCGCGATGTGCGCGATGTGCGTGATGTGCGTGATGTGCGTGATGTGCGCGATGTGTGTGATGTGTGTGTGTGATGTGCATGATGTGCGATGTGTGTGTGTGTGTGTGTGTGTGTGTGTGTGTGTGTGATGTGTGTGATGTGTGTGTGGGATGTGCGTGATGTGCGATGTGTGTGATGTGTGATGTGTGTGCATGATGTGTGTGATGTGTGTGATGTGCATGATGTGCGTGATGTGCGTGATGTGTGTGTGTGATGTGTGCGATGTGCGATGTGTGTGTGTGTGTGTGTGTGTGTGATGTGTGTGTGTGATGTGCGTGATGTGCATGATGTGTGTGATGTGCGTGATGTGCGTGATGTGCGTGATGTGCGCGATGTGTGTGATGTGTGTGTGTGAGGCGCTCGAGAGGAACTGACCTCTCTCTTCCAGACGGGCTGGACCGTGTTGCTGATGATGCCGGAGCGTTTCTCCTGGCCGTGATGAGGAAGAGCCGGGAAGATGCTGTTCTTTCCCGGCTGGATGGAGATCTTCAGATACGGGTCGGGATTAAAGAACATCCCTTTCTTTAGACCGACTGCCTGAATGCCTGGAAAAAGCAGAGCAAAGGAAGGGTTTATGGTGAAACATTAAACACACTTTATTGCTATATAAAGATAGTCAGATTAATTTTAATAAAACTTATTTGTAAAATTAAATAAAAATGGATTCATAATAATAATACATTTAATAACACACGCTCACACGCGCACACACACACATAACACACACACACACACACACACACACAATTACTTTAAATTTACTTTTTTAACTGTTTTCTTAAAAGATTACATTCTATAATTTTAAATACTTTAAAATTAGCAATCTAATATTAATAATTAATAAATGCATTATTATCATCATTGTAATTTCAATATTAAATTTGTCCTTCAACACCTGTTTACTGCAATATGTTTTATTCACTATCTGACTGTATATTGTCTGATTTGTTGCATACCCTGGTGTCCATGCAATATTAAAACATAATTCATAGAGACACGAGGAGAGCGGGAGGCTTAAAGGCTGACGAGTCGAGCCGGGGAATATGAAGAGAAGAGCAGGATCTCTCAGAATCCCATCGGATCTCATTATCTCCTTCAGTATCCAGACACACTCTCAGGGGGAGCGCTTTATTAATGTCATAATCTACTGAATATGGGCTTAATGTGTTTTTAACACTATAGACGAGCGTCTGCGTGATGTAGAGCGGCGGATCAGATTCCCTGACTAAAGAGTTCACAGGGGAATACTGCTTATGCTTATACTGTCTTTTATTGGTGCAACCCATATTTACATGTGACCCTGGACCACAAAACCAGTCACATGGGTGCATTGTTTTAATTGAGATGTATAGATCACCTGAAAGCAGAATAAATAAGCTTTCCATTGGTGTATGGTTTGTTAGGATAGGACAATATTTGGCCGATATACAACTATTAAACATCTGGAATCTGAGGTGCACAGTCTACACAATCTAAACATTGAGAAAATCTCCTTTAGAGTTGTGCATTTATGTTCACGATTGTGCTGCATTCACTCACTTTTAAAAATATATGTATTTATGGTAGGAAATGTACAAAATATCTTCATTGAATATGATCTTTACTTAAAGGTGCCCTAGAATGGTTTTTATTTTTATTGTATAATGTTTTCTGGGTTGCCCTTATAATGTTAGTATGTTTTTTAGATCAAAAATAGTCATAATTTAGAAATAAAAGGCATTTTTCCTAGCCTGATTTTAGCCTCTGATGTGAACGCTCTGTTTGAAGGGGCGTGTCTGTGTGTAACCGGCCTCTGCTGTGATTGGCTGACAGGCTTGCATATGAAATAGATACGTATAACATGTGAAACTCTCTCGAATACTTTTACTACAGATATTATACGTTTTTACTATTACAGCTATCGAGATTAACGAATGGTGAGATGTTTTTAAAGTATTTAGATCTATTCCCATCACATAAAATGTTGCCGTGATGATCATTGAACAAACAGACGACAGTGTGTTGATCGCGAGAATAAAGATCTTATCATTGCAACGCAGTTTCTGCACTCTCTCTAATGCTTTCACCAATGCAAACACGATGATGTAAATACAGTATTGAACGATTTTGAGAGAAAGATTACCTGTCTGAACTTGAACAATTACACATCAGAAAGTGTTGCTTGGTAGCTCGATCGATCGAGGCCAGCTCTGTATCGGCCCAAGTTGAGGAAACAGTCTCATCGGTGAAATGTTTGGAAATTTCCAGAGAAAATAAAATTAACCCATTGTTTCTTCAGAGGCTCGGATGAAGGAACTAAATACCTTTGTGTTCATTTGTACAATTAAACACTGATCGACTGCCGTGCTTCGGCTGCAGTTCCGCCTGTCATTGAACATGGGCTGGATTATGGTCCGTTTCACAATTCAATTTTCAGACCATTCAATGCAAATGCAAAAATGAAAAATTGAATCCAGACATTCATTTTTCTTGTTTTTCCAGTCACATTATCAATGGAAAGTTGCCCTTTTCTCCCTTTTTTTTTTACTTTTGCTAAATTGTGACTTCAGAAACAAACATTTGAATAAATTAAATCGAACTGATTTTCTAATTTTCGTCTTTAATTTGCGCCGTGGGCGGTACCATTAGCATGGGGGTGTGGCCGTGGACTACTATTATTTCATTGATGCAACTGCTTTATTTACACTGCATGCACGTTTGAGGAGAAGTTTAAAAGACGGAACACATGACGACATTTTTCACCCGAAGCGACAGTTTTTATTGATAATAACTGCACTGTTAACCCTTGCTGTAAAAAAAGGGCCAAATTCTGACAATATCAAACCATTTTCCATTAAAAAGTGTTGCCAGTATTTTACTGTAAATAAAACTGTTAAGGTCTGCTGCGTTCACACCAAACGTGACCCCTATCGTGTCTAGTTGGACGCTTGAACCTTTTGAATGCATTCGCGCGTCCAGAGCGAATTGGACGCGCGTCTGGGTGGCGAAATACGCTTCTGGGAGGGGCAAGTGCTATGTTGATCGAGCATTCAACGAGAGAGTCACCGCTCTGTATTTGCTCTGGAGAGCAGAACAGCGGTGTAGGGGTCATCGTCGCCGTACTTGCGTCCACCAGACCCTCCGGAGGCGTTCCCAGTTTGGCGAGTTTCACTATTTGCTCCGGGAGCTTTCAGCGGTACTTCCGCCTGTCCCGCGCCCAGTTTGATGGCCTGTTGTCCCGCTTCGGAGCGAGGATCACCCTCGCCCTCATCCACCTAATCCGTCATTTATTTTTGTTTTGATGATAAATGTAGCCTCCAAAAGTGATTAACCCGTCCTGAGATTTTTCTCTCTCACAACACTGTCCAGACACGAACTATGTTCTTCTGCACTATAGTATGTTGGTTGTCTTTACATTAGAATAATAATGTTTCATATATGTGGAATAAAAAGCATTACAAAACGAGTAGCCTATGTCTCATACCCGCCGCTGCGGGTTATCTAGCATTTAGCCTATAGGCTACATGTGATAATCACAAAGAGTTTTTTTATTAAACTATTTTGCTTTAAGATAATTACTTTCAACCTTTTTTTGGCATAGTTTACTGTAGTGGAAGACGTATTATATCACATGACTTTAATTTTACTTTATTAACATTGTCATTTCCGGATACTTTTCAGTATTTCTATTCATTAAAAATAAACAAGTTCTGATTTGCAAATGGGCTTACTGCACTAATAATTCTTCTTCTTTTTTTAATGGTGTCAACTTTGAGTAGCTAAATTTTTTTATATATATTTTTTTTTTTCTTGTATAGACTGTTTTCGTGTTTTTGTATGATTTAATAGCTTTGCTACCATAGGTGGTGTTGCTATGCAGCTTTCCCTGTTTAATATACAGGTAGGGGATTTATTATTTAAAAAATAATGATAATCGAGTTAATTTTTTTAAAGGGATTTAAAGGAATAACAATAGTAAAAGGTATGTCTAATTGTCGTTAAGTAATCTAGGCCTATTTAAACTTAAGCAACACTGTTTTAATGGAAAATGGTTTGATATTGTCAGAATTTGGCCCTTTTTTACACCAAGGGTTAACAGTGCAGTTATTATCAATAAAAACTGTCACTTCGGGTGAAAAATGTCGTCATGTGTTCCGTCTTTTAAACTTCTCCTCAACGTGCATGCAGTGTAAATAAAGTAGTTGCATCAATGAAATAATAGTATAGTCCACGGCCACACCCCCATGCTAATGGTACCGCCCACGGCGCAAATTGAAGACGAAAATTAGAAAATCAGTTCGATTTAATTTATTCAAATGTTTGTTTCTGAAGTCACAATTTAGCAAAAGTAAAATTGAAAAAAGGGAGAAAAGGGCAACTTTCCATTGATAATGTGACTAGAAAAACAAGAAAAATGAATGTCTGGATTTTTGCATTTGCATTGAATGGTCTGAAAATTGAATTGTGAAGCGTTACACGGACCGATTATGCACATTTTTGGAGTCGTACATATTAATGATCCGACTGTTGCGTCACAGTCGGTGTTATGTGGAGATTCGCCTGTTTTTCAAAAACGAGATTTAAGTAAGAAGGAGAAAACAGTGGTGTTTGAGACTCACTGTATGTCATGTCCATGTACTGAACTCTTGTTATTTAACTATGACTAAATAAATTCAATTTCACATTCTAGGGCACTTTTAATATCCTACTGATTTTTGGCATAAAATGAAAATCTATAATTTTGACCCATGCGATGTGTTGTTGCCACAGATTTCCCGAGCGACTCGTGGGTTTGTGGTTCAGGGTCTCATATGTGATTTCTCCTCAAACGGTCGTAGAACAACATGATGGTGTTCCTTCAGGATTTCGCAGATCAACTTTCCACAAGAATCACGTCACTTTTCCCTGTTTTCCTCAGAAGGTTTTTCTCCTCAGAGGAGAAATTAATGTGCATATTTTTATCCTTCAGCTCACGGCAGCAGAAGTTATGAATAAAATATACATCCTGAATCCTGAAGAGTGAATAGTTTGGCCATCGAGAGAGAGAACGAGACGGATGAAGGAAAACAATCAATATTCATCCTTTTATAAAGAATAAATTAAATTATGTTTGGGTCATGACATTGGATTCATGCAATTTAATTCAGAAGTTAAAGAGAATACGGTAACACTTTACAATAAGGTCATTATTAACTAACATGAACTAACAATGCTGAGCAATACATTTGTTACAGTATTTATTAATGTTTGTTAATTTTAGTTAATAAAAATACAGCTGTTCATTGTTAGTTCACAGTGCATTAACCAATGTTAACAAATACAACCTTTGATTTTAATAATGTATTAGTAAATGTTAAAAATATTATTAACTAAGATAAATAAATGCTGTAGAAGTATTATTCACTCTTAGTTCATGTTCAAATTGTGTTACACAGAAAGTATTTCCCCGGTATTTCAATAGTAACCAAGAAAGCTCTATATCAGAACACACTAAAAGCTGAGATTAATTCTCAATGATTGAAATTTAACAGTTGTTAGTTAGTGAATAAACACACAGATATGAGTAATATGAGTGGCGTACCTGACAGAGAGAAGCTGATGAGTCTCCGGCTGCCAGCCTGAGGAAGATCTGCACTGATCACCGGCTTCACAGCCTGTCAGAGAGAACACGGCCAATCAGAGCGCAGCACAGGACAGGAAGTCTGTCTGAGGACAGGAAGTGACTCTACACAGGTCACGCCCCCTTTCTTGCTCTCTCCTCTTGTGTTTGGCCTGATATACTGAGCTTGAAGGCCATTACAGACGCGTATGGCAGGAATCAATAGCATGCATTAGGACAGCATTGATTCAGCATCCAGGAAGAGGAGAAGGAGAAGCAGAGGCTCATGGGACGCCACTTCTCAGAAGAGGGGAAAGTCTAGATGTATGGCGGAGATGGCGAACATTGGCTCCGGGGTTATCAGTGTCAACTAAAACTAAGCTTTTGCATACTGAGAAAAGACTGCAATATACACAAATGTTAAAATGACACAGTGATTAAAAGATAAAAAGTGAAAAACGGTCATTTTCATAATCATCAATCCTTAAAATTAAGAAAAATGATAAAAATTAAACTAAACTTAAAATAAACACTGAAAATGTAAAAGCTAATTCAAAATATTGATGAAATCTATCATATTATTTAAATTCTGTCAGACCACAAATAGAACATGAGAGTTAAATTAAAGTAAAATTAAAAAAATTATTTAAACAAAACAAATTATCCAATCAATTATAGAGTTGGGAGAATGGGATCTCATACAGCCTGGTCGCGCGCGCAAACTCGATAATCGACTGCTTTGGACTTCGACCGAAAACAGGAAGTAAATACAGGTATGTGAGCTGGCTGAATTAACATCATTTTTATTAATATCTTTCACATCTACTGCAGTCAGATTGACCGTGTTCACTCTTAATAACACCACTCACATGGCTGTGCACTTGTAATGA
This sequence comes from Semotilus atromaculatus, assembly GCA_031834385.1. NCBI lineage: Eukaryota > Metazoa > Chordata > Actinopteri > Cypriniformes > Leuciscidae > Semotilus > Semotilus atromaculatus. The sequence goes on from JAULUF010000084.1 coordinate 28,420,901, forward strand.
CACATCAAGGATGTTAAGAGGCTAAAAGCAGGTTTAAAACTTGCCCCGTTGAAGTCAACAGGGTGCACATTTTAAAAAGAAAATAACACGGTGTAGTCAACGCCGATTTTTGTCGTTGTTCTCTGTACTGACAGCACTCCAAATTTACAAAAAAATGAGCTCAATGTTAAAATTGACCGGAGTTCTCCTTTACAGAGACGAGGAGGATCGCTTACAGGCCAACGACTTACATCTCTCACAGCTAGAGGACGAGCAGCGCACTGCAGTCAAACGGGTTTGAGAAGCACAAAATAAACACTTTTACTGCAGAAATGCGTCTCAACACTTCCTTTCAATAAGACGTGTGTGTGTGTGAGAGAGAGAGAGTGTGCATGTGTGTGCGTGTGTGTGTGTGAGAGAGAGAGTGTGTGTGTGTGAGAGTGAGTGTGTGTGTGGGAGAGAGATAGAGTGAGAGAGTGTGCATGTGTGTGCGTGTGTGTGTGTGTGTGTGAGAGAGAGAGCGAGCGTGTGTAAGAGACAGTGTGTGCATGTGTGTGTGTGTGTGTGTGTGTATGTGTGTGTGAGAGAGTGTGTGTGTGTAAGAGAGAGAGTGTGTGTGTGTGTGTGTGTGTGAGAGAGAGAGAGTGTGTGTGTGTGTGTGAGAGAGTGTGTGTGTGTGTGATATGTTATAAGAATTTTGGTAGATTTACAATGCTAATAACCATGGAAATGAGTCATTACAGTCTGTAAATATCTCTTAACAACACAATGCAATCACTAGTAAGACTTCCTGTTAGTAAAGTATCTGGCAAGAATCTATTCGATATTAACAATGCATTAAATCACATTACACATTAATAAACCACAATAAATAAAATAGATTAAGTGATATGTCTCAAGTCAAGTGAATTACGGGTCATTAGACAGGCGTCCAATCACAGCTGACTTCCGGAAAAGGGGAAGTAACCAATGACATTTGAGGATTAAAACAGTAAGTCCCGCCCCTCAACAGAAGTGTTGGAGCGAGTAAAAGCAGCAGCGAGAGCAGATCGAGCGCGAGAGCGAGAGGGTGGTCATGCGTGCGCGAGGGTTTGTTTGAGCTCGCGAGTTCCCGTTTCCTCGCGCGTAGATCTGTTATCCTCTCGCGGGAGTCATTAACATCAGTTGCGCTCGGTTCTTTTAGTCATTGATTTGCCGCCATAGTAAATCACCACGTGGCGTCAGAAATAATTAACGGGGTCATCAGTCTTCAGATGCAAAATTCACTTTTTGCACATAAAAATGTCTTGGCAGTATGTGGACACAACCACCATATGATGAAAAAAATCCATTCACTCCTTTTTTTTTAATCCTCAAAAAGTCTAAACACTCAATAATCAAGTGTTTGGATTTTCTGAGTACTACGATGTCATAATGCTCATGCTCCGCCCATGACCACTGACGGGTTGTACCGTATTAGCATATTCTATGAGCATATTAGCATATTTTGGCTCTCAACCATTCAACACCCCCATGGAAGAGAGAAAATGGAGGAGCAGTTCAGAGGGGGGGGGGCAGTTCAGAGGGGGGGTAGTTCAGAGGGGGGAGGGGGCAGTTCAGAGGGGGGGTAGTTCAGAGGGGG
>JAULUF010000084.1:28427500-28435000 GCA_031834385.1 Semotilus atromaculatus
AACACAAAAAGAAAGAAAGAAAGAAGAAAAAATTACGGGGAATATATATGCAAGTCCATTTCATGCTTTTAAGAGACGCCGGGAACTGGTAAAAATATTTTTAAAAAATGTTTAAGTGGTTAATTCAGCCATATAAAAATATATTTAATAATTATCCTAATGAAGCCACTTATTATTTTATGTATTTATATGTACATTAGCGTTCAGAAGTTTGAGGTCAGTAAGAAAAGTTATAGAGTCATAAGAAATTAACACATTAATTCATAAGGATTCAATAAAATTAATCAGAAGTGACAATTTATAATTTTACATAAGATTCTGTTTCAAATAAATGCTGTTCTTTTGAACTTTCTATTCATCAAAGAATCCTGAAACATAAAACGCTTCATGGTTTCCACCTTTAGTTTTTACAATATTATTATCAAACTTATTATTTAACAATGTTATTGTTTTTACTGTATTTTTGATCAAATAAATGCAGCCTTTGTGACCAGAAGAGACTCTTTAAAAAACATTTTAAAATATTACCGACCTCAAACTTTTGAACACTTGTATATAAATTATTGATCAAATACATCTGTGTTGAATATACAATCTGGGATGTCAAATGCACATTCATAAAGACAAATAATGCACTAAATTAGCCAGCCATAAAACGCTTACACAGCTAAATCAGTTCATAACCTGTGTACGAACAGCATCAGTTTATCAGACATGATGGACGGCTTTTGTTTATTTTTTTACCCCACTCGACATTTTTTTTATTTCTGAAATTTCACAATTTCTGACTTTCACCAAATTGTGAGGGGGAAAAAGACTGGAATGTAAGATAAAACATTGCAATTATATATTTATCCTGTGGCAGAAACAAGCTTCCATACACCAAAACAAAGTGTGCTTGTATATATGGTTTATGAGGACCCAGATGTGTGTAATGACGTGTGTTAGGACCCTGTGATATTTTGTGTGTTTGTATCAACTGTCCTTGTGTGTATGGTCTCTCTCTCTCTCTGTGTAGACAGGTGTGTGTGTTTCAGATGGGCGTTACCGCTGGTAACCTGTGGAAGACTGTGATTGGACCTGACCCGGATATAAGGACCGCCCCAAACACTCAATGGGCCCTTGAGCCTCGCTGACTTTGTGCTTTATGCCATTGTGGTTCACGGTTGTACATTTTGATTGTGCTTCTCTTCCCCTTCGTTCGTTTTGACATTATTTAATTGAGTAAGAGTGTCAGAGAGGCTGTTAGTAATTAGTGAAACTGAGTTTGTTGATTGTAATCCTACTTCTGATATTCTCCTATATCTGACTGTGCCTTGGATTCCGATTCTAACTGGTCGACCTGATACTGTGTGTAAATATTCTTCTATGTACAGTTTTACCAGATTAAAGGTAGGGTAGGCAGTTTTTGTCTAAAAAACTTTTTTCCAAATTTGTTTAAACTGTCTTTATATACCAACACATCATTCAAATGTAAGTACTCTGAAAAAGAGATTATAAAAATCGAGTGTCTGTACAGAGGTACAAATATTTCGTTACCTTACTTAAGTAGAAATTTTGGGTATCTATACTTTACTGGAGTAATTATTTTTCAGCCTACTTTTTACTTCTACTCCTTACATTTAAAAAATAGCCTCGTTACTTCTATTTCATTCCGGCTTGTCATCATTCAAAAAAATGACCAATAACACACACGGTTAATAGATCTAATAATAATAATAATAATTCATTACATTTATATAGCGCTTTTCTAGACACTCAAAGCGCTTTACATAGATGGGGGGAATCTCCTCAACCACCACCAATGTGCAGCATCCACCTGGATGATGCGACGGCAGCCATAGTGCGCCAGTACGCTCACCACACACCAGCTTACTGGTGGAGAGGAGACAGAGTGATGAAGCCAATTAGTATATATGTATATATATAGGGGTGATTAGGAGGCCATGATAGACAGAGGCCACTAGGGGCAAATTTGGCCAGGATGCCGGGGTTACACCCCTACTCTTTCGAAAGACATCCTGGGAAGTCCCGCCTCCTGAACACACATCGCTAAACTGATTGGCTTTGTCTTTTCTTTCTAACTTGTGAGAGGCTGTAGTTACATTTGGTTGTGCGAAGCGGCAAAACTCCGAAGGAAACCTAGAGATGCGGTAAGGACGGAGAAATCAACAGTTTTCTGCTCAACAATACGGGGAAAATCGCGTCAAATATTGATTTGGAGACAGCCGTTTTTACAATATAGGCTACTGTATGACAATCGTGGTATAAGTGGCAAAGATAATCGTGTATGTGTGTGTGTGTGAGAGAGAGAGAGAAAGAGAGAGAGGAGAGAGAGAGTGTGTGTGTGAGAGAGAGAGATTGTGTGTGTGTGTGTGTGTGTGTGTGAGAGAGAGAGATTGTGTGTGTGTGTGTGTGTGTGTGTGTGTGTGTGCAACCCTACATTATAGGGTCAAAATATCCCCACAAAGATGGCAATATCCGAAATCCTTGTCCTTGAGGGGATTTTTTTTTTTTTTTTTTTGGAAAACAGCTTATAAACAGACTAAGTGAAAATGTAAAAATGCATAAAGTTTTCTGTGATCTGTGATTCTATCTTCCGCTTTATGAAAAACATGTTAATGCTCAGTAGTACACATATATGGTTCTTTATCTTTAATGTATTTGCATTGTACTAAAATTGAAATTGAAATAAAACTGAAATTCATTTTCTACGGGCATATATGTGGCTGAAACAGGGAGTCTAGTGCATCCCACATTTTACAACATTAACATTTTAATAACATTACAGTCATTATGGCCGTTAGAAATGTTTTTTTGAGGTGTAGTGCACTATAGACCCTGTGGCACGGCCTAAGCTTTTGTCATTATTGGCTTTTTTCCTTGCATTACTTTTACTTTTATACTTTTGTCACGGAGCGCGCGGCTGTCACTGAGCGCGCGCCTTCGCCTCTCGCCGGTCTCACACGCTCCCTGTCACCTGAGTTCTAGAACTGCAATTCCCATCTTTCCCCTCTGCTATCATTGGGTTCCATCCCTGCCTGGTTTCCCCTGTTAGTCTCATCACCTCCACCTGTTCATCATCACCGACCCTTTATCTGGACTGCTTAGTTCTATGTTCATTGCGAAGTCTTAGTTTTGCCACGCTGCCTGTTGCTACATGTTCCTTTGATGTTTCATGTCAGTGATTCCTTGTTTCATCATCTGTCTTAATAAAGTGCTGCAGATGGATCCGACTGCCTCCTCTCCTTCATTACAGAAGACTTCGCCAAGACAGGATCCAGCAGACTTCCAGCGTCTTGCTTCCGAGGTTTCTTCCCAGGCATCCGTGTTAATCACACACCAACAACAGCTGGTCAAGTTGACTAATCTCACCGAAGAGCTTGTGAAGTCCGTGCAAACCCTCTCTCAACAGAACGCAGTCGCTAATCAAGCCCAAGCCTCCGCAGCTGCAGCTCCCTTAACATCAAGCGTGAGTACGACTTCAAGCAACCCTAAATTATCCTTCCCTGAGAAGTTTAATGGCTCACCTGCTGCCTGTAGAGGATTTCTGTTGCAGTGCGACCTATTTATCAACCAGCAACCCCAGCTTTATCCCACTGATGCGTCCCGCGTCTCATTCATCTGTTCTTTACTCACCGGGAAGGCGTTGGAGTGGGCGACTGCTCTTTGGTCAGGAGGTCAGCACACATTTCCCTCTTATAATGTGTTTATGTCTCAATTCAGAGAGGTGTTTGAACATCCCGCGGGCGGTAAGGAGCCAGGAGAGCTGCTCCTCTCATTAAGTCAAGGGGGTTCCACCGCGGCAGACTACACGCTTTCGTTCCGCACCCTGGCAGCACAGACGGGTTGGACGGAGGAACCACTTAAGTTGCTGTACCGAAGGGGTTTGAATACGGACCTGCAAGGGGAATTGGCTTGTCGCGACGATGGAAAGACCCTCGGAGAACTTATGGAGCTCGCCATTCGCCTTGACAATCTCATCCGCTCTCGACGCGCACCACTCTCGCCCAATCTCTTCACTAATCCTCCAGCCAGCTCGGATTTCGAACCTATGCAGGTCGGCTTCACACGTCTCACTACGGAGGAACGCGAGAGGAGGAGGCGGAATAAGTTGTGCCTGTACTGTGCTCAAGCCGGTCATCTGAGAGCATCTTGTCCTGTGAGATCCAGACCCAGAGATTCGTCTGCGGTGAGTTCTTCGATTAATCCTCCCAATTCTCTCTGTCTCGAGGTTTCCTTTAGTTTTAATGGAAGTATTTGCGAAACAAGGGCTTTAATTGACTCTGGTGCCGCTGGGAATTTTGTTGATTTGGAGTTTGCCTTGTCTAATCATATCTCTCTCATCCCTTGTGAGTCCCGTGTGGCAGTAGCAGCCTTGGATGGACGCCCCCTGGGGACAGGGGAGGTACAATACATCACACAGCCACTTACCCTCAACTTCGGGTCTCGTCACACGGAAAGAATTCAGTTGTATACCATCAGTTCACCTCTTCATCCAGTAATTTTGGGATTGCCCTGGCTGGAGAGACACAACCCTCTAATTTCCTGGGCTGAGAGGAGAATTACTCAATGGTCTCCCTTCTGTCAGATCCACTGCCTGCCTGCTCTCCAGGGTCCTGAATCAAGCCACAGTCCCTCCGAGAAGTTGAACCTGCAAGGAGTTCCTGCGATCTACCATGATCTCGCCCTGGCGTTCAGCGAGAGAGAGGCTTCACTTCTACCCCCGCACCGGGCCAGTGACTGCGCTATTGAACTGCTACCCGGAGCCGTTCCCCCGCACGGCCGTGTGTATCCACTTTCGCAACCGGAGACTGAGGCGATGAATTCGTATATCGAGGAGCAGCTTGCCAAGGGTTTCATCACCACTTCCACATCCCCCGCATCCGCTGGGTTTTTCTTCGTTAAAAAGAAGGATGGAAGTCTCCGGCCCTGTATCGATTTCAGAGGTCTCAATGAGGTAACCGTAAAGTATCGTTATCCTCTGCCTTTAGTCCCTGCAGCCCTGGAGATGCTTCGCTCGGCCCGTTACTTCACCAAGTTGGATCTGAGAAACGCTTACAACCTCATTCGCATACGGAAGGGTGATGAGTGGAAGACGGCCTTTTCTACGACCACAGGGCACTATGAGTATCGGGTAATGCCGTTCGGGCTGTCCAATAGTCCTTCTGTGTTTCAGTCGTTTGTTAATGAGATCTTTCGTGACATGCTGAATCAGAGGGTTATTGTTTATATTGACGACATCTTGATTTTTTCAGAGACCCTCGAAGCACACGTCCAGGATGTGCGTGCAGTCCTCAAACGCCTAATTGAGAACCAGTTATACGCCAAGACTCAGAAGTGCGAATTTCATCAGACCCGGATCGCCTTCCTAGGATATATCATCAGCGCCGAGGGGGTGCTCATGGATGACAGCAAGGTCAAAGCCGTGGTGGACTGGCCTCAACCTTCCTCTGTGAAAGAATTACAGCGATTTCTGGGCTTTGCCAATTTTTATCGTAGGTTTATACGTAATTTCAGTCTCATTGTGGCCCCTCTAACATCTCTTCTCCAGGGGGGGGGGAAGCGCTTCCGGTGGTCTTCCGAATGCACTTCAGCGTTCTCCCGGCTGAAAGAGAGGTTCACGTCCGCACCCATTCTCCATCATCCTAACCCGGAGAGCGAGTTCATCGTGGAGGTTGACGCTTCAAGCACTGGAGTGGGTGCGATCCTGTCTCAACGCCACGGTAACCCCGCTAAAATGTTTCCCTGTGCCTTTTTCTCCCGCAAGCTGAATTCGGCGGAACGCAATTATGATGTGGGCGACCGGGAGCTTCTGGCCATGAAAGCAGCCTTGGAGGAATGGAGGCACTGGCTGGAGGGTGCACGTCAGCCTTTCACCGTCCTCACTGACCACAGAAATCTGGAGTATATCAGGTCCGCCAAGCGTTTGAATGCTCGTCAGGCTCGCTGGTCACTGTTTTTCTCTCGATTCAATTTCAGTATCACGTACAGACCTGGGTCCAAAAACGGGAAGGCTGATGCTCTGTCTCGCCAGTTCGAGGGTTTCAACGAGATCTCCAAGCCAGAACCCATCCTTCCCTCCACTCTGATCGTTGCTCCTGTGCAATGGGACATCATCTCGGAGGTTACCGAGGCACAACAAGCTCTTCCTATACCACCTGAATGTCCAGAGAATCGCCTTTTCGTGCCTTTCAAACTCCGTGATCGGGTGCTTCAATGGGTTCACTGCACACTCTGCGCTGGACATCCAGGTATCACTGCTACAGTCCAGCTAGTTTCCAACCGCTTCTGGTGGTCTACACTCCGGGCTGATGTTATCAAGTTCATTCACCAATGTGCCATCTGTAACACTGTCAAATCTTCCCACCTTAAACCTGCCGGCCTCTTACAACCACTACCAGTGCCTCAACGCCCATGGTCCCACATCGCCGTGGATTTCGTAACTGATTTGCCTCCGTCTCAAGGATTTACCACAGTTCTGTCAGTCGTGGATCGCTTCTCTAAATCCTGTCGTTTTATTCCCCTGAAGGGTCTGCCTACTGCCATGCAAACTGCGGAGGTACTTCTCAATCACGTATTTCGTCTCTTTGGTCTCCCCGAGGACATCGTCTCTGACCGTGGTCCTCAGTTCACTTCCCGTGTTTGGAGAGAACTCTGCTCCAAACTCAACATCAACGTCAGCCTCACCTCGGGATACCATCCTCAGGCTAACGGTCAGGTGGAACGGTTGAACCAGGACCTTATTCGCTTTCTGCGGACGTACTGTCACGAGAACCAACAGGACTGGAGCCGCTTTCTGGTCTGGGCGGAGTACGCCCAAAATTCCCTGGTAAAGCCTGCCACTGGTATAACACCCTTCCAGTGTGTTTTAGGTTTTCAACCTCCCCTCTTCCCGTGGGCAGGAGAACCGTCAGACCTCCCTGCTGTGGATGCGTGGCTGCAACGCAGCGAGGCCACTTGGAATGCCGCTCATGTCCATCTGCGACGTGCCATCCGTCACTATCAGCTGCATGCGGATCGAAGGAGGCGTGAGGGTCCCCGGTATCGGCCTGGCCAGTGGGTGTGGCTTTCCACCCGTGATTTGCGTTTGAGGCTCCCTAGCAAGAAGTTATCCCCTCGCTTCATCGGGCCCTTCAAGATTCTTCGGCAGATCACTCCGGTCTCGTTTCGGCTGGAACTCCCAGCACATTATAGAATCTCACCTACCTTTCATATGTCTCTTTTCAGACCCGCTGCTGCCCCCAGGAGAGAGGAGGTCCAGGAGGAGGTCGGTCCCGTGCAGGCTCCCCCCATTGAGGTCGGAGGCGAGGAGGCGTACCGGGTACGAGAGATCCTGGACTCCAGACGCCGCGGCGGGGCATTGCAATATTTGATTGACTGGGAGGGCTATTGCCCCGAGGAACGTTCCTGGGTCAGGTCTCGGGACGTCCTGGATCCTGCTCTGCTTACTACGTACCATCACACTCACCCAGATCGTCCAGCTCCAAGACCCCGTGG
>JAULUF010000084.1:28440000-28455000 GCA_031834385.1 Semotilus atromaculatus
CCGAGAGGCTGGGCCAGTGTTGCCAACTTAGCAATTTTGTTGCTAGATTTAGCAACTTTTCATACTACCCTAGCAACTTTTTTTTCAAAAAGCACCTAGCAACAAATTTAGCAATTTTTTTAATTTATTTGGCAACTTTTAGCAACTTTTGGAAAGTGAGTTGACTCTAACCCAAAAAACACACGGCAAGGGCGTGGTGAGCTGGTACCTGCTTACGTCAGGGCCCCACAACTTCCAATAGGAAAATTCAACTGCAGTAGCCACCGTTCAACCTGAAGAGGGCAGCACTCAGACGTTTTTACACCATATATTGTAGAATAAAAAAAATGACTTTGTACCCAAATGTAAAAAAAAAAATGTATGTAAAAAAAATTACTTGACTAAATGAACAGCATTAATAAAGCCCCAGTCTTACAGATCATTAACAAAAAAAAGTAGTTTTAGGGTTTAGTTACCCTTTAAGATCGACGTAGAAATGTGAAAACAGGAGGACAAGAGACAACGAGCGCAGGGGCGGGGCTACATAGGTCTATATAGCCATCTATGTATATAGCCAGCAGCAGTAGCACGCATTTCACATTTTTGGCAAAATAATTTAAACACATTAAGTTCAGAGTACAAGTGTTTGGTTAGCAATAAGTCACAAATAAAAAGAGGAAAATAAAGAACATATACATTTATAATTTCCTACACAGTACACAAGTAGCCTACTAAACACTTCAAAAAGGGCTAATGCATGCTATTGCACTCACCGCAGACGAAATGTACATAAATTAAGTATTTTTCGTAGTTTTGCGTTGGGATTACGTAATGACGTCATAGCGCAATGATGTCACAACGTCATTTAGCAACTTTTAGCAACAAATCGACCTGCCTTTAGCAACTTCCGCTGAAAATTAGTTGGCAACACTGGGCTGGGCGACGGTGTGTGTTTTTACCCTTTCCCAAGACACATCTCAACCGCGATAAGTGTCTGCTCTGGATAAAGTTATGCGGTAACGTTAGACCACAACACTAACTAAACGTGGATAAATTAAACAAGGATGTCTACATCTGTTCTAATGTAAGTCAACAATGTATTTGAACGTTATCTTGAACATCTCTAACGTTAGCCTAATATTAGAAAACGTTAACGTTAGCTTCTAGCTGCGTTGTACATCATGTCACTTAGCTTCATTAACGTATCTGTAAATAACCGAGATAACAAATGTTAGCAATGTTGTGCTGAATGATTGATATAAATACTGTAGCACCAAGCTAATGTAGAGGTCCTCTAGTAAATATGGTAAAAAGGCTTGTCCTGGAAACGTATGCAACTTACACCTGTACATATTTAATTTGATCATGAACCATTGATTATATATTGAAGCACAACATTTTAGACCACTTTCTACCAAAACAAATGGGGAACTTTTTTTTTTTTTTTTTTTTTTTAAACATGTAGCCTTTTCAATCCTCTTCAACATAACTAAATATTCAAACTATTTACATACAGTGTCAATAAACAAGCGGTCATGATGTTCAAAAGGTAATTGATTTGTGTTTATTTAGTGTGAGTAATAACTCCTAATAAAATGCTATATAAAAATCATCAACTGCCTCCTGTGAAATGTCTCCTACTGTCACAGCTGCCGTAGCGCCGTCACCGAATGTGTCAATTGCATTTATTTGTTGCCGGTTTGACAGAGAAATAAGTGCGTTCTAAACCACTTTAGGCATTAATGAAAGAACGAGACACAGACAGCGATTAGGGACGAGGAACATTTACCCTCCATAAAGTACAAGCTGGCGTCGATCCTCCACACGATCTGGCCTCTGTGCGAGCCGCTCACGCCACGACTCTTGTAGTCCAGAAAGTTTTCTGACAGAACCTCATCTATAATAGAAGAAAAGGTGGTCAGTAACAGCAACTCCTTTGTTCTGCTATTGTCTGTGTATCCGTTCAGACGTTTAAAGGGGATATTACAGTCAAACTAAAATTTATTCAGAAACATTTCTCACATCATCACAGTTTATTTGCTATAGTTTAGACAATGTTAATAGAATATGAGCAGAACTCAGAGTTATGAACTCAGTTGATATTTCAGTGTTTTGTCCGTCCTTCTGTTAGACTCACACATGTCAGCTGTGTTCCCTGTGTCAGCTGTGATATCTGTGTCAGCTGTGTTACCTGTGTCAGCTGTGTTACCTGTGTCAGCTGGTTACCTGTGTCAGCTGTGTTACCTGTGTCAGCTGTGTTACCTGTGTCAGCTGGTTACCTGTGTCAGCTGTGATACCTGTGTCAGCTGTGTTCCCTGTGTCAGCTGTGTTCCCTGTGTCAGCTGTGTTACCTGTGTGAGCTGTGTTCCCTGTGTCAGCTGTGATATCTGTGTCAGCTGTGTTACCTGTGTGAGCTGTGTTACCTGTGTGAGCTGTGTTACCTGTGTCAGCTGTGTTACCTGTGTCAGCTGTGTTACCAGTGTCAGCTGTGTTACCAGTGTCAGCTGTGATATCTGTGTCAGCTGTGATATCTGTGTCAGCTGTGTTCCCTGTGTCAGCGGTGTTACCTGTGTCAGCTGTGTTACCTGTGTCAGCTGTGTTACCAGTGTCAGCTGTGTTACCAGTGTCAGCTGTGTTACCTGTGTCAGCTGTTACCTGTGTCAGCTGTGTTACCAGTGTCAGCTGTGTTACCTGTGTCAGCTGTGATATCTGTGTCAGCTGTGTTCCCTGTGTCAGCTGTGTTACCTGTGTGAGCTGTGTTACCTGTGTCAGCTGTGTTACCAGTGTCAGCTGTGTTACCTGTGTCAGCTGTGTTACCTGTGTCAGCTGTGATATCTGTGTCAGCGGTGTTACCTGTGTCAGCGGTGTTACCTGTGTCAGCTGTGTTACCAGTGTCAGCTGTGTTACCTGTGTCAGCTGTGTTAACTGTGTCAGCTGTGATATCTGTGTCAGCTGTGTTCCCTGTGTCAGCTGTGTTACCTGTGTGAGCTGTGTTACCTGTGTCAGCGGTGTTACCTGTGTCAGCTGTGTTACCTGTGTCAGCTGTGTTACCAGTGTCAGCTGTGTTACCAGTTTCAGCTGTGTTACCTGTGTGAGCTGTGTTACCTGTGTCAGCTGTGTTACCAGTTTCAGCTGTGTTACCAGTTTCAGCTGTGTTACCTGTGTCAGCTGTGTTACCAGTGTCAGCTGTGTTACCAGTTTCAGCTGTGTTACCTGTGTGAGCTGTGTTACCTGTGTCAGCTGTGTTACCAGTGTCAGCTGTGTTACCAGTTTCAGCTGTGTTACCTGTGTGAGCTGTGTTACCAGTGTCAGCTGTGTTACCAGTTTCAGCTGTGTTACCTGTGTGAGCTGTGTTACCTGTGTCAGCGGTGTTACCAGTGTCAGCTGTGTTTCCTGTGTCAGCTGTGTTACCTGTGTCAGCTGTGTTCCCTGTGTCAGCTGTGTTACCTGTGTCAGCTGTGTTACCTGTGTGAGCTGTTACCTGTGTCAGCTGTGTTACCTGTGTCAGCTGTGTTACCTGTGTGAGCTGTTACCTGTGTCAGCTGTGTTACCTGTGTCAGCTGTGTTACCTGTGTCAGCGGTGTTACCTGTGTCAGCTGTGTTACCAGTGTCAGCTGTGTTTCCTGTGTCAGCTGTGTTCCCTGTGTCAGCTGTGATATCTGTGTCAGCTGTGTTACCTGTGTCAGCTGTGTTACCTGTGTCAGCTGTGTTACCAGTGTCAGCTGTGTTACCAGTTTCAGCTGTGTGAGCTGTGTTACCTGTGTCAGCGGTGTTACCTGTGTCAGCGGTGTTACCAGTGTCAGCTGTGTTTCCTGTGTCAGCTGTGTTACCTGTGTCAGCTGTGTTCCCTGTGTCAGCTGTGTTACCTGTGTCAGCTGTGTTACCTGTGTGAGCTGTTACCTGTGTCAGCTGTGTTACCTGTGTCAGCTGTGTTACCTGTGTGAGCTGTTACCTGTGTCAGCTGTGTTACCTGTGTCAGCTGTGTTACCTGTGTCAGCGGTGTTACCTGTGTCAGCTGTGTTACCTGTGTCAGCTGTGTTACCTGTGTCAGCTGTGTTACCAGTGTCAGCTGTGTTTCCTGTGTCAGCTGTGTTACCTATGTCAGCTGTGTTCCCTGTGTCAGCTGTGATATCTGTGTCAGCTGTGTTACCTGTGTGAGCTGTTACCTGTGTCAGCTGTGTTCCCTGTGTCACCTGTGTCAGCGGTGTTACCTGTGTCAGCGGTGTTACCTGTGTCAGCTGTGTTACCTGTGTCAGCTGTGTTACCTGTGTCAGCTGTGTTACCTGTGTCAGCTGTGATATCTGTGTCAGCTGTGTTACCTGTGTCAGCTGTGTTACCTGTGTGAGCTGTTACCTGTGTCAGCTGTGTTACCTGTGTCAGCTGTGTTCCCTGTGTCAGCTGTGATATCTGTGTCAGCGGTGTTACCTGTGTCAGCTGTGTTACCTGTGTCAGCTGTGTTACCTGTGTCAGCTGTGATATCTGTGTCAGCTGTGTTACCTGTGTCAGCTGTGTTACCTGTGTGAGCTGTTACCTGTGTCAGCTGTGTTACCTGTGTCAGCTGTGTTCCCTGTGTCAGCTGTGATATCTGTGTGAGCTGTGTTACCTGTGTGAGCTGTGTTACCTGTGTCAGCTGTGTTACCTGTGTCAGCTGGTTACCTGTGTCAGCTGTGTTACCTATGTCAGCTGTGTTACCTGTGTCAGCTGTGTTACCTGTGTCAGCTGTGTTACCTGTGTCAGCTGTTACCTGTGTCAGCTGTGTTACCAGTGTCAGCTGTGTTACCTGTGTCAGCTGTGCTCCCTGTGTCAGCTGTGTTACCTGTGTCAGCTGTTACCTGTGTCAGCTGTGTTACCTGTGTCAGCGGTGTTACCTGTGTCAGCTGTGCTCCCTGTGTCAGCTGTGTTCCCTGTGTCAGCTGTGTTCCCTGTGTCAGCTGTGTTCCCTGAGTCAGCTGTGTTACCAGTGTCAGCTGTGTTCCCTGTGTCAGCTGTGTTACCTGTGTCAGCTGTGTTCCCTGTGTCAGCTGTGTTCCCTGTGTCAGCTGTGTTACCTGTGTCAGCTGTGTTCCCTGAGTCAGCTGTGTTACCTGTGTCAGCTGTGTTACCTGTGTCAGCTGTTACCTGTGTCAGCTGTGTTACCAGTGTCAGCTGTGTTACCAGTGTCAGCTGTGTTCCCTGTGTCAGCTGTGTTACCAGTGTCAGCTGTGTTCCCTGTGTCAGCTGTGTTACCTGTGTCAGCTGTGTTCCCTGAGTCAGCTGTGTTACCAGTGTCAGCTGTGTTACCAGTGTCAGCTGTGTTCCCTGTGTCAGCTGTGTTACCAGTGTCAGCTGTGTTACCTGTGTCAGCTGTGTTCCCTGTGTCAGCTATGTTACCAGTGTCAGCTATGTTACCAGTGTCAGCTGTGTTACCAGTGTCAGCTGTGTTCCCTGTGTTCCCTGTGTCAGCTGTGTTCCCTGTGTCAGCTGTGTTACCTGTGTCAGCTGTGTTCCCTGTGTCAGCTATGTTACCAGTGTCAGCTGTGTTACCAGTGTCAGCTGTGTTCCCTGTGTCAGCTGTGTTACCAGTGTCAGCTGTGTTCCCAGTGTCACCTGTGTTCCCTGTGTCAGCTGTGTTCCCTGTGTCAGCTGTGTTCCCTGTGTCAGCTATGTTACCAGTGTCAGCTGTGTTACCAGTGTCAGCTGTGTTACCTGTGTCAGCTGTGTTCCCTGTGTCAGCTATGTTACCAGTGTCAGCTGTGTTACCAGTGTCAGCTGTGTTCCCTGTGTCAGCTGTGTTCCCAGTGTCACCTGTGTTCCCTGTGTCAGCTGTGTTCCCTGTGTCAGCTGTGTTCCCTGTGTCAGCTATGTTACCAGTGTCAGCTGTGTTACCTGTGTCAGCTGTGTTACCTGTGTCAGCTGTGTTCCCTGTGTCAGCTATGTTACCAGTGTCAGCTGTGTTACCAGTGTCAGCTGTGTTCCCTGTGTCAGCTGTGTTACCAGTGTCAGCTGTGTTACCAGTGTCAGCTGTGTTACCAGTGTCAGCTGTGTTCCCTGTGTCAGCTGTGTTCCCTGTGTCAGCTGTGTTACCTGTGTCAGCTGTGTTCCCTGTGTCAGCTGTGTTACCAGTGTCAGCTGTGTTACCTGTGTCAGCTGTGTTACCTGTGTCAGCTGTGTCACCTGTGTCAGCTGTGTCACCTGTGTCAGCTGTGTTCATGTATGCAGTATCTCTGGTCGTACGATGTGTAAGACTTTTTAAAGCAAATAAGTGACTCTAAAAAATCTAACACCCAGCAATGTGTAATTTCTTTGCATCTCCTTTCGAAAACAACATTCAAATTACTAGACAAAAAATTATATCCTGAGAAAAGTGTATTTTGAGGGGTATAGCTCCATAGACCTCCATTCATTCTGCACTCGTCCTGTGAGCGCCCTCATGTGGAACAGAGTGGAACTGCAACCAGTTCAGAAGCTGGAAGTTTACTGAGAGTGGATGTTCTCCCATTATTAGACATTCTCTGGGTTGGCTGTTAATGAAGTATTCTCACCAATAAGGTACATGCCGATCCAGTCTCCGGCGTCCACCTCCTCTGTGACGTCCCAGCTGATGACGATGTCCTCTGATTGGCCGAGGCAGAAGAGGGAGGAGCTGACGGTCAGCGTGGAGCGGGTCTGCAGGGACACCAGATCCGTGTCACTGGTGGATCGGGGCAGAACCAGCGCTTCAGTGTGAGCCGAGCCGAGCCGAGAGCCATCCTTACAGCGGCGCCGGGTCTGAGAGCTGCGCGACGGAGAGGCCATCGACGCCAGGCCCACAAACCGGCTCTGGTACAGGTTCTGCAGAACATCACAGCACACAACTGGATCTGAGCGGGTGGATTCATTCGTTATCACTGTTCTAAAGGCCCTTGCACACTGAGTCAGACATTTTCGTATGCGTTTTTTCGTATTCGTGATTTGGTGGCTCTGAATTGTCAAAACACCAGTAAAACCCCATTCAAACTAATTGCTACGGATGCAAAAAACGCAAAAAAAACTAACCTGATCCGATTTTTTTTATGACGGACGAAAGTTTCGGAGGCAGTGTGCAAGCGTGATAGACATAACGTGAGGTCGGATTTATTTTTTAACGTGCGAAAATTTCTGACGCGAATTTCTGACTCCGTGTGCAAGGGCCTTTAATCTTAAATTAAAATATATGGAAGCTTGGGTTACACTTTGTTTAAAGGTGTCATTGTTACAGTGTAATTATATATTTAAGTACTGAGTAAAATTAATTACAACACCTGGATCTGACTGGGTGGATGCATTAGCTTTCACTATGCTTCCTGGGAAAAGTTCAATTGATCTTAAATAAAAATATATGGAAGCTTGTTTCCGACACGGAATAAAAAATAAAAAAGGTAATTGCGACTTTTTTTTTATTTCGAGTATTTTCTCCGAATTTTGAGATATAAACTCACAATTGTCTGAATTGTGAGATCTAAAATATCAGTTTTTAGCAAAATAGTCAGATTTATGAGTTAAAATGATCTGATTGTTATACAGAGGCAGAAACAAGCTTCCATAAAAAATTACATTTTATTTATTCGCTATTGCAGAAATAACATGGAGAACTAGAGCATGGAGAAATTGTTTGTTTGTTTGTTTGTTTGTTTGTTTAGACAACTTTATAAATCTATCTCTACATTTTAAGATATATGTTAATCAATTTTAAAATATAACAGAAGTGTATTTTGGAAAACTGGAAATAAACTGTTGCATCAAAAAAATTCAGGCCTAAAGCAATTCTGATTTTTTTTATTTTTTATTTTATTTTTATTTTTCTAATTTTGTAATTTCAATAATTTTGAATCTGAGGAATTAAAAAATCTACAGAAAGTGCATTCAGGTTACATTTTTGGTGAATTTTGGAGGGCAAAACGTTTATAGTCTATTATTTCTAGTGTAGCACGCACACGAAACTCCTGATCTGCAGTCATGTGATATCTTTGTGTTCAGTCAGAGAAACTGACTGAAATGTACGTTTTTATGAGCTAGAAAATTGGTGTGTAAATCCCTTTACTGTCTGAATATGCACACAGTTTGTCAAGTTGCTTGCAATAGGTTGCAAAACAAACAGAAGAACGCGTGATGTTTGGCATGACATGTCCTACGCACTATATTTGAATATATATTAATATACTGTATGATTTAGAGCTGCAGCAGAGATTATCAATGAATACTGTAAGATTTCAGTCAGTTTCTCACACAAAGGCATTGCACTCGTATGGGGCTTTGTGTTGTTTTGGAGCTTAAATGTACTCTGGTCCACATGTCCTGTATCCAATAGTGTCCAGCTATACAACACAAATTTCTCTTTTAAAACAACATTTGCATTGTTTGTGGACATGTAGAGATGTATGAGTGCTGGTCAGAAAGAATGGCACTTTCCAGAAGATGGAAGTGAAACATGCAGCATCAAAATCAATCAAGTGGAATATGGAGGGAATATGAATCTGATGACCGTGGACAGATTATTATCATCCTGAGGGTTTTCATAAATCGACAGCAAAGCTTTAACAGTGATTTTTATGTGCAACAATGAGATGTTCTTTACAGCTTTAGGCACAAAACAATCAAGCATGTGCTGAAGTGTGACGTATGCCATACTCCTGACTTCTGCAGCAAGCATCACGGAACGCAGATGATATGATGAGTTTTGATGACCTGATCCAACGACAACACCGGCAACACCGACAACACCGGCAACAACACCGACAACACCGACCACACCGACAACATCGACAACACCGGCAACACCGACAACACCGGCAACAACACCGACAACAACACCGACCACACCGACAACACCGGCAACACCGACAACAACACCGACCACACCGACAACACCGACCACACCGACAACACCGACAACACCGACCACACCGACAACACCGACAACACCGTCAACACCGACAACACCGACCACACCGACAACAACACCGACCACACCGACAACAACACCGACCACACCGACAACAACACCGACCACACCGACAACACCGACAACACCGACAACACCGACCACACCGACAACACCGAACACACCGACAACTCCGACCACACCGACAACACCGACAACACCGACAACACCGACCACACCGACAACACCGACCACACCGACAACACCGACCACACCGACAACATCGACAACACCGACAACACCGACAACAGACAACACCGACCACACCGACAACACCGACAACATCGACAACACAGACAACACAGACAACACCGACAACACCGACCACAACGACAACACCGACAACACCGACAACAGACAACACCGACCACACCGACAACACCGACAACACCGACAACAGACAACACCGACCACACCGACAACACCGACAACATCGACAACACAGACAACACCGACCACACCGACAACACCGACAACACCGACCACACCGACAACATCGACAACACAGACAACACCGACAACACCGACCACACCGACAACACCGACAACACCGACAACACCGACCACACCGACCACACCGACAACATCGACAACACAGACAACACCGACAACACCGACAACACCGACCACATCGACAACACCGACAACACCGACCACACCGACCACACCGACAACACCGACAACATCAACAACACAGACAACACCGACCACACCGACAACACCGACCACACCGACAACACCGACAACATCAACAACACAGACAACACCGACAACACCGACCACACCGACAACATCGACAACACCGACCACACCGACAACACCGACCACACCGACCACACCGACAACATCGACCACACCGACAACACCGACCAATATCGACAACACCGACAACACCGACCACACCGACAACACCGACCACATCGACAACACAGACAACACCGACAACACCGACAACACCGACAACACCGACCACACCGACCACACCGACCACACCGACAACATCGACAACACAGACAACACCGACCACACCGACAACATCGACAACACCGACAACACCGACAACACCGACCACACCGACAACATCGACAACACCGACAACACCGACCACACCGACCACAACATCGACAACACAGACAACACCGACAACACCGACAACACCGACAACATCGACAACACCGACAACACCGACCACACCGACCACACCGACAACATCGACAACACCGACAACACCGACAACACCGACAACACCGACCACACCGACAACATCGACAACACCGACAACACCGACCACACCGACCACACCGACAACACCGACAACATCAACAACACAGACAACACCGACAACATCGACAACACCGACAACACCGACAACACCGACCACACCGACAACATCGACAACACAGACAACACCGACCACACCGACAACACCGACAACACCGACCACACCGACAACATCGACAACACAGACAACACCGACCACACCGACAACACCGACAACACCGACCACACCGACAACATCGACAACACAGACAACACCGACAACACCGACCACACCGACAACACCGACAACACCGACAACACCGACCACACCGACCACACCGACAACATCGACAACACAGACAACACCGACAACACCGACAACACCGACCACATCGACAACACCGACAACACCGACCACACCGACCACACCGACAACACCGACAACATCAACAACACAGACAACACCGACCACACCGACAACACCGACCACACCGACAACACCGACAACATCAACAACACAGACAACACCGACAACACCGACCACACCGACAACATCGACAACACCGACCACACCGACAACACCGACCACACCGACCACACCGACAACATCGACCACACCGACAACACCGACCAATATCGACAACACCGACAACACCGACCACACCGACAACACCGACCACATCGACAACACAGACAACACCGACAACACCGACAACACCGACAACACCGACCACACCGACCACACCGACCACACCGACCACACCGACAACATCGACAACACAGACAACACCGACCACACCGACAACATCGACAACACCGACAACACCGACAACACCGACCACACCGACAACATCGACAACACCGACAACACCGACCACACCGACCACACCGACAACATCGACAACACAGACAACACCGACAACACCGACAACACCGACCACACCGACAACATCGACAACACCGACAACACCGACCACACCGACCACACCGACAACACCGACAACACCGACAACACCGACAACACCGACAACACCGACCACACCGACAACATCGACAACACCGACAACACCGACCACACCGACCACACCGACAACACCGACAACATCAACAACACAGACAACACCGACAACATCGACAACACCGACAACACCGACCACACCGACAACATCGACAACACAGACAACACCGACAACACCGACCACACCGACAACACCGACCACACCGACAACATCGACAACATCGACAACACCGACAACACCGACCACACCGACAACACCGACAACATCAACAACACCGACAACACCGACCACACCGACAACACCGACAACACCGACCACACCGACAACATCGACAACACCGACAACACCGACCACACCGACAACATCGACCACACCGACAACACCGACCACACCGACAACACCGACCACACCGACAACACCGACAACACCGACAACAGACAACACCGACCACACCGACAACACCGACAACATCAACAACACCGACAACACCGACAACACCGACCACACCGACAACACCGACAACAGACAACACCGACAACACCGACAACACCGACAACAGACAACACCGACCACACCGACAACACAGACAACACCGACCACACCGACAACACCGACAACACCGACAACACCGACCACACCGACAACATCGACAACACCGACAACACCGACAACAGACAACACCGACAACATCAACAACACAGACAACACCGACAACACCGACCACACCGACAACATCAACAACACAGACAACAGACAACACCGACAACACCGACCACACCGACAACACCGACCACACCGACAACATCGACAACACCGACAACACCGACCACACCGACAACACCGACCACACCGACAACATCGACCACACTGACAACACCGACCACACCGACAACACCGACCACACCGACAACACCGACAACACCGACAACAGACAACACCGACCACACCGACAACACCGACAACATCGACAACACCGACAACACCGACCACACCGACAACACCGACAACAGACAACACCGACCACACCGACAACACCGACAACACCGACAACAGACAACACCGACCACACCGACAACACCGACAACATCGACAACACAGACAACACCGACCACACCGACAACACCGACAACACCGACCACACCGACAACATCGACAACACCGACAACACCGACAACAGACAACACCGACAACATCAACAACACAGACAACACCGACAACACCGACCACACCGACAACACCGACAACAGACAACACCGACAACACCGACCACACCGACAACACCGACCACACCGACAACATCGACAACACCGACAACACCGACCACACCGACAACACCGACAACAGACAACACCGACCACACCGACAACACCGACAACATCGACAACACCGACAACACCGACAACACCGACCACACCGACAACACCGACCACACCGACAACATCGACAACACCGACCACACCGACAACACCGACCACACCGACAACATCGACCACACCGACAACACCGACCAATATCGACAACACCGACAACACCGACCACACCGACAACACCGACCACATCGACAACACAGACAACACCGACAACACCGACAACACCGACAACACCGACCACACCGACCACACCGACCACATCGACAACACAGACAACACCGACCACACCGACAACATCGACAACACCGACAACACCGACCACACCGACAACATCGACAACACCGACAACACCGACAACACCGACCACACCGACAACATCGACAACACCGACAACACCGACCACACCGACAACATCGACAACACCGACAACACCGACCACACAGACCACACCGACAACACCGACAACATCAACAACACAGACAACACCGACAACATCGACAACACCGACAACACCGACAACACCGACCACACCGACAACATCGACAACACAGACAACACCGACAACACCGACCACACCGACAACACCGACCACACCGACAACATCGACAACACCGACAACACCGACAACACCGACCACACCGACAACACCGACAACATCAACAACACCGACAACACCGACAACACCGACCACACCGACAACACCGACAACACCGACCACACCGACAACATCGACAACACCGACAACACCGACAACACCGACCACACCGACAACAGACAACACCGACCACACCGACAACACCGACAACACAGACAACACCGACAACACCGACCACACCGACAACACCGACCACACCGACAACATCGACAACACCGACAACACCGACCACACCGACAACAGACAACACCGACCACACCGACAACACCGACAACATCAACAACACAGACAACACCGACAACACCGACAACACCGACCACACCGACAACACCGACCACACCGACAACACCGACCACACCGACAACATCGACCACACCGACAACACCGACCACACCGACAACACCGACCACACCGACAACACCGACAACAGACAACACCGACCACACCGACAACACCGACAACATCAACAACACCGACAACACCGACAACACCGACCACACCGACAACACCGACAACACCGACAACAGACAACACCGACCACACCGACAACACCGACAACACCGACAACAGACAACACCGACCACACCGACAACACCGACAACATCGACAACACAGACAACACCGACAACACCGACCACACCGACAACACCGACAACACCGACCACACCGACAACATCGACAACACCGACAACACCGACAACAGACAACACCGACAACATCAACAACACAGACAACACCGACAACACCGACCACACCGACAACACCGACCACACCGACAACATCGACAACACCGACAACACCGACCACACCGACAACACCGACAACACCGACAACACCGACCACACCGACAACACCGACAACATCGACCACACCGACAACACCGACCACACCGACAACACCGACAACATCGACAACACCGACAACACCGACAACACCGACAACACCGACCACACCGACCACACCGACAACACCGACAACACCGACCACACCGACAACACCGACAACACCGACCACACCGACCACACCGACAACACCGACCACACCGACAACACCGACAACACCGACAACACCGACAACAGACAACACCGACCACACCGACAACACCGACAACACCGACAACACCGACCACACCGACCACACCGACAACACCGACAACACCGACCACACCGACAACACCGACAACACCGACCACACCGACCACACCGACAACACCGACCACACCGACAACACCGACAACACCGACAACACCGACCACACCGACAACACCGACAACACCGACAACACCGACAACACCGACCATACCGACAACACCGACCACACCGACAACATCAACAACACCGACAACATCAACAACACCGACCACACCAACAACACCGACAACATCTGCAGGAGATTCACATTTTCCCCTATTCTGCACTAAAGCAGGTATTATCAGCAAGGTGTGGTGAAATACACCGAAACAACCAACAAGCCTCCCAAGAACCAGAACACACACACACACACACACACACACACACACTCTCACACACACACACACACACATTTGATTTCTTTATTTGAATCCGCCAATCAAATTTCTTACAGAAAGGATTCAAATATTCTCAGAGATAACACAGCTTTGACGTTGAAGGGTTCATAAAGCATGGGTTACGCCACAAAGCAAGGCTGCCGTAGAGCACAGCTGATGTAGAGCAGAGTTTGCAGCTGTTTAGACTTTCCTTTTGGTAGCCCTGCCAGTCTTAGTCCACTAACAGTCAACTCCTGGACATGTCCCAGGCT
>JAULUF010000084.1:28460000-28462500 GCA_031834385.1 Semotilus atromaculatus
AGGTTGTGTGAATAAATACCTCGTACTGAAAAACAATTGGTGCACACACATTTTTTACTCAAAAACCATGACAATGAAATAGTCATTTTTAAGTAGAACAACTGAAATAGTATTTTCTGAAATAGTATTTTATATAGACAGGTTGTAACCCTCTTACTTGTAACAGTAACATTTTCTTTTTACCTCTCTATACATAGTTCCCACAGGCCAATTAATGTCACGTGACCTCCCTGGAGACGCCATCTTTGAGGGCATAAGCTGCTGTGTTTACAAGGTTTTACAAGCAAATTTAGAATATTTCTTTCTGTTTATAATGTTACAAAAATCATAAAGAGACAAAGTGACAGAGATTATAAAGAGACTCTATTAACACAAGACAGAGAGAGGTACAATGTGAAAATTTCAGTCATAAATGGTGTGGATCCGTACTGAGCACTGATTATGCAGCTTTGCCTCAGATACAGACTACAGTATTATCATGTATTCATATTGAACCGAAACGGTGCGGGCGTCACGGTTCGGTGCATGAATATATACACGGTATTAAAATAAATAAAACTCGCGTGCAAATTAATAAATGTAATGCGGAACTACTTTATACGCGGGTTCTTTAGGGACATAATCTGAGATTGCAATGCTGGAATGTGTGTGTGTGTGTGTGTGAGTGAGAGAGAGAGGCGCGGGCGTGATCGAACAGTGGAAACAATGTTGTTTTTGTATGTTTTTAATACCTCGTCATACAGGACATCATTCAAACTGCAAAGTGTTAACTTATATTTGTTATACAAGTAGTTTTTGTCGTTGTTCTGACAACAATCATGAAGTCTAATGACGGATATACTGTAAAATCCAAATTTAACTGAACCTCCGGCACGATTTGAACATCCATTGACCCAGCAGGAGATGACCGTTTTCACTTTATATCACGAAATTAACTCGTTTCAGCTTCTTCTTCTAATATTCTGCCCACAGAAATGGCGCCGGGTCGGCAAATGCCCGTATGTTGTGACGTCATGTAGGAACTATGTATATCAGTCAGTCATGTGAGCTGGACTTGTTTCATGTTCCCTGTTTGTTTGGACTTTTATTATGTATTTCTAGTTTCCTGTTTCCTGAGTCTAGTTTTGTAGTCCTGCGTCTCAATGTCCATCCTATCATCCTAAACAGTGTGTGAGATTAGAAGTGTGCCAAAGCATATATGTTGAGAAGAGTATGTCAAAAGTGTGGATTCGTGCTCATATTACCCATGATCCTTTGCACTTTGGCGGAAGATTCAACTACAACAAACATGAGTCAAAAGTGTTTAAAAACTACAAAACATGGCGGATATGTGAGACTGATGGTGAGAGGTTTAGATAAAGTTTTGTGTGACTGATTTGTTTTTTTATTTAATGTTATTTTTTATATTTTTTTCATATGCAATAACAATGTGGACTTTTGATGTTAGAGTTTGATGTTAGAGCTTGTTATGACGCTTGATGTTCAACGCTCTTCATGGAACCATCAAAGCCTTTATTTAAGAGTTTATGATTTTGGAGGGAAAACAGCAGCCCAAACATCACAAGATATTAGAAAAGGATTTTATTATTACTATTTTATGTTCTGAGAATGTTTTCCCAATGTTTCCGTAAAGTCATGAATGTTTTAAGAACGTTTCTAAGCACATTCTGGAAAACACTATTAAAGAACACTCCACTTTTGCATAATTCAAACATCCTCTCGACTCAATACTCGTGTTGTACTAAAAACATGTTGAACACAAGTTACAGAGTTCAACCGTGTTCTCATATTCCCTGACTCATATTCCCTGACATGAGGAGTCATTGGTGCTCATAATCAGAGATAATCATATGCCAATCATGTTCAGCACTGACAGAGCTCATACTCATAACCTGATAGAGAATAGACTTCTTCAAAAGGCAACTTTATTGATGCGTTCGTTACTAAAGGTTCCCGTAGGTTTGTAATTAACATTATAGACGATAGTGAACTTCCTTCATGAATTAAATCATCCGTTCTGGATGTGATCGAGGAGATTCTGTTCATATGCTCATATTTTTCACCCCAAAATCAAAAGAGGGTCATTTCTGTTGTGACTTTGTTTATGATTATTAAGCATTTCCATGACTGTAATATGTCCAGAAGTTTGAGTTTGTATCTTGATTCTCATTCAATTCTCATTAGTGTAATACAGTAATAAAAGTTAAAAAGTTTGGAAACATGATTATTTTGACTGTTTTTGAAATAGTTTCTTCTGCTCATCAAGGCTGCATTTATTTGATCAAAAATACAGTAAAATAGTGAAATAGTGTAATTTATTCCTGTGATCATCATTACTCCAGTCTTCAGTGTCACATGATCCTTCAGAAATCAGGATAATATTATGATTTATTATTATGTTGGAACAGTTGTGCTGCTTAATATTGTTGTATAACCTGTGAACATTTTTCAGGATTCTTTAAAGAATATTTTTTTTAAAAAAGAACAGCATTTATTTAAA
>JAULUF010000084.1:28467500-28485000 GCA_031834385.1 Semotilus atromaculatus
TATCATATCAGAGCTGATCTGTCATGCTGCAGTATTATATGAATTTCCAGCTTAATTTGACACGGGCTCTTTCTGTCTGTGCATTTGCAGTTCAATGTCTCCTTTGCTTTCACAATGTTAATGCTTAACCTGCCGACTACAGTTCAAATTATGCAACAACATACAACTGTTTATTGTAGCAATATGCAGCATATGTGTAATTCAGGGCACAATTCAAATGGGATCAAAACATTTGTTGTCTCTCGCCACTGACAACCATATTTTTCCGAAATAAGGTCCCATGGTGGTCCAGCCGGTCTTTTGTGTGATTACGGACATGACGTAGGCGTAAGCTTGATATTTCCCGCTAAATCCGACCCGACAGCTCGTAGCACTCTCTCAATAATGGAATTTCATTGTTTTTCAAAACTTCACATCAGTGTTTTTAAAGCTTACATAATAGGCTACTTAAATGAAGGCCATTTTAAACCTTTTTAGGGCTTTAGCACACCTCATAGGCTAATGTGTTTAAATGGCAGCTGCTAAATATATTACTTGTGTAAGGTTAAGTGCCTGAAGTAGGCTAGTGTATGTTATGCTATTATATAGGCTAACAGACTTTAATGGCATTTACTGACAGGCAAATGAGCTCAGTTAATGTTGATTATATAGAATTGGCCTACAAGTTTGAAATATTAAACCTTGAGGACATCATCAGTCATAAGTATCACAAATCTCAATCTACTTTGACATAACTGCATGCCAAATGCAGTCAGATGCAGTGTATTTTCTTTAATTCCCAAAAGTATGCCAGATTATATTATTGGCCACAGTTAGTTATCCATTGACATTTATATGTATAGCTACTGTAGCTATATTATTCATATTTCATATGTATCAATCACAGACATTAAATAAAATCTAAACGATTTATTTATTCATTCAGGTAGGCTATTCATAAAACAAATTGTTTTGTTGGACGTTATTTTAATAATCTTAATTAAATGTTGGAGCTGCAATGATTAAATGCAGTTTTGTACTATTTGGGCAGATAGAAATAAAGAGTTGGTGCTTGATTAAAAAGAGCAGCATTGACCTCTAGCGGCCATATCTGACTATTACAGCTTAACATAGAAAATACACAGTTGTCAAATCTGTATTCTTGCTTTTATTTCCATCGTAGAAACACTCTAATAAATACCTAAACAGACAACAGAAAGATTAAAGCTGAATCCGGGCTCAAATCAAAAGATCAGTCGAGCAGAACCTTACTTTATGAGATTTACCATTGATACATTCTGAGTGCACAATACTAGAAATGTTTTACGCTACACACATCACCTTGAATGAGTAATTAGTGTTATGTCTGTAATTATAGGGTGAATGCAGGTAAAGTGGGCTTGATTATACTGTGCTCAATGGGTTTACAACTGTGGCCTTTAATTACATTTCATGTCTAACAAAACGTACCTGCATTCCAACTAATATGAAAGATAACCTTATTAGACAATAGACATCACACTTTAGAAATACATGCTTTTATGACTCTAGCTGGAAGAATTATAAGCAGGTGTTTATATTAATTTAATATCTCAGTTTTTGGTCTCAGACAGGGGTACTTATGGTGAAACCTGTCTCAGCCACTAGTTGGAGCAGTTTCGTTTTATTAAAAAAAACTATAAAAGCTTTGTCCTAATTGAATAAGGTCGAATCCTGGCTTCATCTTAGATATCTGTGAAACCAGGCCTATTAATTCTAAATTATTAATCGGTGCACATCATCATTATTGTGTTAAATTCATGTTCCTGGTAATGTTGAATCAGAATAAGTTCCTCTCTGATGACGAGGGCGGGGCTATAACCTGTCACTCACATGAGATCAGCCAATAGCAAACCACAACCATCCAATCAATTCCCCACAGACACAATCAAGCCCCGCCCACATCTGTTCCTGTTCCAGAAGCGTTTCACTCGATATACGACACAATAGAGGAGAAAAGACGAGCACAACCTCCCTTTCATGCTGACTCCATTTTATGGCAAGCCTTTTTAGCTTAAATTGTATCCAGCCTTACTCGTCGTAATTGCATTTTTACTAGTAAGAATTCAATTAGAGAGCTCTACAAATTGAATTTTTACTAGTGATATCCCACTGGGCCATGTGACGTCGGCGTGACGTCTTTTCTATGACATTTTTGGACGTTCAAGTTCGGTTCACTGAAGGGGTTGTTCCCATTCAGTCGGTCAACTCGGTACAACACATTACTATGGGATATCGCGCTCTAGCGCCATCTGCTGAAGACACCTTTATTCACGCCTGAAAGGCCAATGACGCATGACGACGTGGGCGGGGCTACCTGCCCACCGCATATAAATGCAGTCGAATGCGTCATTCCCTTTGTTCTTCAGCTCTTCACCGTGCTGCTAGAACACCATCACGCCACAGTTTCGTAGGAAAAACCCATGGTGGTGATTCCTGTCGAAAGGCAATCAGAGAAAAGTGTGTAAAGCATTAAGTTTAGCATTGCTAACGAAAAAGCTGATACATCTTTTTCTCGTAGGAAAATGGCTAAAAATAAGGATTCTCGCCCATGTCCAATGGCATGTGGCTACTTGCTGTCCGAAAGAGATACTCACGAGCACTGTCCGGTGTGTTTGGGGATTGTCCACGCCAGGTTGGCTCTCTCCAACCCCGTAGCATGTGTACACTGCCGGCAGCTGCGTCGTTCTACACTTGAGCGGCGTGTAGCATTTGTTGAGCGAGTGCTCGAGGGTACAGCGGACAGGCACGGTCCGCTTCTGTCCTCAGGTGCTGTTCCCGATTCGGCATTAGCCGTCTTTGAAGAGGCCACGGGGACTTGGGGCGACCGTATGGAGGCCGGGGAAGTCATGGGTGATTTTGACGATGTGCCCGGGGTAGCCCCGGAGTTTAATCCGGTGGAATGTCGGGAGGAGGACTCTGTCTCGCTTGAAGCGGGCGAGGAATTCTTTGATGATGATTTCCAACGGGGGCAGGTCGCGGCTTCCCCCTCACCTTCTGGGGCGACGGGTGGAAGTGAGTTCATGGAGGAGCCCTTCATTGAACTATATCGGAGGGCAGCGGCAAAGCTGTCGGTGGATTGGCCAGCCCCTCCCCCGGTTCAGAAAAACTCGCGCTTCGGCGGGTTCTATTTGTCACAGGTACAAACGGTGGTAAGGACGCATCTGCCGCTTTACCCCAACTTTTTGGCAGAACTTACAGCTTCATGGTCAAGACCCATGTCTCCTCTTTCTTCGGTGCCAGGAATGGGTAAGTTCACCGACCTCGAAGGAGCACAGGAAGCAGGGTTAATGTCAGCGCCTCCAATGGAGCATTCGCTTGCGACATACCTGGCTCCAATGCAAAACAGCGGTATCGCAGGCATCCCCACTCTTCCGTCAGGACCGTGTAGGTTCTCGTACAAACAACTTGGCAGGATTTATGGTGATCAGGCTGGCACAGCTAGAGCCTTGAGCACTATCTCCTTGCTACAAACTTATCAGGCTATTTGCTTGGGTGAACTCAGCGAGGCTGTGTCAGAGGGAAGACCGGTTGACGAACTTATGGGGGAGGTGCGATCCACGGCTGACTACATACTACGTACAACACGTTGCGCGTTAGTATCCTTGGGTCATGCGATGGCCAGTACAGTAGTAGCTCAGCGTCACCTATGGTTGACTCTGGCGAACTTACCGGAACGTGATCGGAATGCGTTCCTCGGCGCACCGATCTCCACAACGGGTCTATTCGGAGAGGGTCTCGACGCATTTCAAGCGCGTTTTGAGAACTCTAAGAAACAGGCGGAATCGCTCAGGGGTTCAATGCCTAGACGGTATAGTAGACCAACACAGTCAACTGCACAGCCGAGTTTTAGGTCGTCTTCTCGACCACCACCAGCTAAGAGGCCTGCTGCAGCAACAGCACCTAGGTCCAACGCTTGGGAGGCTGGGCGAGCGCACACACATCCCAAACAGCAGGTAGGGTCGGGAAAGAAAGTCCCGCCCCCAGAAAAAGGGAAATTCTTCTCCGCAGGAAGGAGGGGACGGCCAAATTCCTAGCTCGCAGTCGAGGGAGGATCATCGGCCCGGAGGCAGCCGCCTTCTTCTCTCAGAGGAAAAGAAACCCTGCAAAAGAGCGGGTTCACCTTTAAGTTCAATTTCAATAAAGAGAAATTATGTTCAGCATACAAAGCCTCATGTGTTGATTTGTCAAAACAATCATACGATGCCTCATGTATTGATTTGTCAGAACAATCAAAATGTTTTAAAATCACCAAAAATGAATTATGTATTGTCAAAAGGGGTAAATGCAGGGATATGCGATATCCAGCAAAGCTCAGTAAGAGAGGTGGGGGTATCCCCAATCATGCCGGGGATCCTCGCTGTCAATCTGGACCGGTGGCGCGCATGCGCACCAGCACCATGGGTTCTTCGCACGGTTCAGTGCGGTTATCGGCTGCAGTTCCTCTCACGCCCCCCCTGTTTCGGCGGGGTAATTACGACGTCAGTGTCGGGGGAGGTTTCCCCAGTATTAAGAGAAGAAATTCGTGTTCTTCTCAGCAAAACTGCAATTCAGGTGGTTCCACAGGGAAAAATAGAGGAAGGGTTTTACAGCCGTTACTTCCTCCTCCCAAAGAAAAATGGGGGCTTGCGCCCGATTCTGGATTTGCGGCAGTTGAACAAGCACCTCCGACGTTACAAGTTCAGAATGCTGACAGTACGTCATCTGCTATCCTCCCTGCGTCCCCGGGAATGGTATACGTCGGTGGATTTAACCGATGCATACTTTCATGTCACGATCCACCCGGATCACAGAAAGTTTCTGAGGTTCTCCTTCGAGAGCACTGCATACGAGTTTCTGGTCCTGCCGTTCGGGTTATCCCTAGCGCCGCGCACATTCACGAAGTGTGCAGAAGCGGCACTGATCCCGCTGCGTCATCAAGGCATGAGGGTATTCGCCTATTTGGACGATCTACTCCTGGCCACGGACAACAGGGAACAAGCAGTTTCGCAAACACAAGCCCTTGTGTCCCATCTACGAGCTCTGGGATTTTTAATAAATCTCAAAAAGAGCTCCCTGGTTCCATATCAGCGGATTTCATATCTCGGTTTAGAGATAGATTCGGTAAAGAACACAGCTATGCTGTCACTTCAAAGAGCCGAAAATTTGCGCAGCTGCCTGGGTCTTTTCCGACTGGGAAGGCGAGTACGTTTTCATACAGTGTTGAGGCTGCTGGGGTTGATGGCCTCGATAATAGCAGTCGTTCGGCTGGGTCTCCTCTTTATGCGGGCGTTCCAGAGGTGGGCGCTGAGCTCTGGTCGGAATGTCACATGGCATTTAAACAGACAAGTGACGATAACGCCAGCGTGCGTTCGGGCTCTCGTTCCCTGGGGATCCCCGGGTCTGTTGACAGAGGGGATTCCCCTTGGCAGAGTTACATCACGTGTAGTAGTGACGACAGATGCGTCACTGCATGGATGGGGAGCTCTATGTCAGGGGAACTCCGTGAAAGGGGAATGGTCGTCAGCACTGAAGGAGCGTCATATAAATTACTTGGAGTTGCAGGCAGTTTTTCTGGCACTGAAACACTTTGTACAGCGGCTACGCGGCAAACATGTGTTGGTCAGAACAGACAATACGACAGTAATGTCGTACATAAACAGACAAGGGGGCACCCGCTCTCTTCCATTGCTGCAACTGACTCAGACACTCCTAATATGGGCCAACGAACACTTAGCGTCGCTCAGAGCAGTGCATGTGCCAGGCCGCCTGAATGGCGGAGCAGACCTGCTATCCAGGGGAGGACCGCAGGTCAGGGAATGGCGTTTGCACCCGAGAATAGTGACACAGATTTGGGATCGTTTTGGCAGGGCCAAGGTCGATCTGTTTGCGTCCAGGGAGAACACGCACTGCCCGCTGTTCTTTTCAATAAAGGACAGCAGCGCCCCGCTGGGGGTAGATGCGCTGTCTCATGCATGGCCAAAGACTCTGCTGTACGCGTTTCCGCCGGTAGACCTAATACAGCCCACTCTGGACAGAGTACGCCAGGAGGGTCTGTCACTAATTTTAGTGGCCCCGTGCTGGCCAGCGAAGACATGGTACACAGGCATCATGACATTGCTGTCAGGGACACCGTGGTGTCTTCCCCAATGCAGGGACCTGCTGTCCCAAGCAGGGGGTCAGATTCTACATCCTCGACCGGAATTGTGGCATCTATGGGCCTACCCACTGAGAGGGAAAATCTAATGGCAGCAGGTCTCCCAATTAATGTTGTGGCCACGATACAAAGTGCTAGGGCACCTTCAACGAGGGGGCTTTACGCGTCCAGATGGCGCATATTTGAACAGTGGTGCGGACAAAAGTCAATATTACCATGTCAATGCCCGATTGCAGGAATATTGACTTTTCTCCAGGAATTGTTCGAGGAAGGTCGCTCACATTCCACTCTGAAAGTGTACTTAGCTGCTATTTCGGCCTGTCACGAGGGCATTAATGGGGCCGCGCCGAGCGCGCACCCGCTGGCCGTTCGGTTCCTTAAAGGAGCGAGACGGCTGAAACCCGTCACAAAGTCGATGGTACCTTCTTGGGATTTGACTGTGGTTTTGGAGGCTATGTGTGGACCCCCATTTGAGCCCTTAGAATCATTAGGTCTAAAAATGCTGTCTTACAAAACAGCCCTGTTGCTGGCGCTGGCATCGGCAAAACGCGTTGGTGATCTCCATGCGTTGTCAGTACATCCCTCATGCATTCAGTTTGCGCTGGATGGGTCTAAAGTAGTGTTGCGTCCAAACGCGGCGTATACACCAAAAGTCATGTCAGGGGCATATAGTGCGCTCTCCTTCGAGCTGCCAGCCCTGTCAAATTTATCGATTGATTCAGAGGAGGACGAGAGACTCCATGCGTTATGTCCTGTGCGAGTTTTGCGCAGGTATATTGAACAAACGCAGGCTGTGCGTTCATCCGACCAACTTTTTGTGTGTTTTGCCAACCCAGTTCGGGGGAAACCGCTGTCTAAACAGCGTCTTTCACACTGGATCGTGGAGGCAATTTCAATTGCATACAAAAGTAAAGGGTTGGCTCTGCCGGCCGGAGTGCGGGCGCATTCTACAAGAGGCATGGCAACGTCATGGGCGTTGTTTAGGGGTGTGTCAGTAGATGACATTTGTGCGGCAGCCAGTTGGGCATCCCCGCACACATTTGTTCGGTTTTACCGACTAGATGTTACTGCCTTGACGGTGGCGCGATCCGTGCTTACTGCAGGGGCTTTGGACAAAGATCCGTCACTCTCTTGAAAAAAAAAAAAAAAAAAAGGGATTATGTGGCGGTGCTGGTCCCCTACGTTTAGTTCAGCGACTTGGCGGGGCGTGAATAGAGGTCCCATAGTAATGTGTTGTACCGAGTTGACCGACTGAATGGGAACGTTGAGTTATGCATATAACTACTGTTCCCAGAAGGAGGGAAACGAGGTACAACACCTCTGGGCCCCGCACAGTCGGGGTCCCGGTGAAGAGCTGGACTGAACAAAGGGAATGACGCATTCGACTGCATTTATATGCGGTGGGCAGGTAGCCCCGCCCACGTCGTCATGCGTCATTGGCCTTTCAGGCGTGAATAAAGGTGTCTTCAGCAGATGGCGCTAGAGCGCGATATCCCATAGTAATGTGTTGTACCTCGTTTCCCTCCTTCTGGGAACAGTAGTTATATGCATAACTCAACGTTTTGTAACGCCAGGCGATAGTGGTGGAAATTTTTATTCTTTCCAGAGACTCGTTCATTTTTAGTTCGTTCACCAAAATGATTCGTTCAGATTCGTTCACTGATTCGTTCAGTTTTTTTTTCTCCATATTACACAAATACGTCAGCAGCAGGTGCGGCAAAATGTGTTGTTCAACTAACGTATTTACTTCTTACAAAATAAAAACTGATTTGACTTTATTAAAAATGGTGCCCTACTCATTAAATGGATAAAATAAGTCTAAATAAGCGATCAAAGTCTTTACACTCTTTTTATCTTTTAAATTACACTCTTTTCGGATGACCAAATAAAAAAAAAAGTGCTTTTAATTTGTTTGCATACTAGGCAGGCTAGTTAACATTTTATTTGTTTGGTCAGAACGAGTTAAACGAGGAGTTATGTTCTGTATGTAAGATATGAATTGCGCGTGCACAGTACGGATACCCGCGCTTTGCATTCACTTTCTGCTGATTGACAGAATGGCCGACCTGGTACACGAACTGGGTATAGCAACCAGTTCGTTCAATTCGTTCACGAACGGGAGATCTCTCTCTCGTTCAGACTCATCTTGACGTTCGAACAACTGGTTCTTTCATTCACGAACGAGATGTATGTAACAGTTCATTTGACTCGTTCAAACTCAAAGCAACTTAATAAAGGGCGTATTCGTTCACTAGATTCAACAAATCACATGCTCCGTCCTCGTATCATACTCGAAGGCTATTGGCTCGAGGTTTAGTCACTCTTTGTCTTTGACAGATGCTACACGGTTCATTGAGCTGCGCATGCGCGCAATAGCGGCGCGCAGTGGTGGAGGGAGGAATTTCAGTGAACGAGAAATATGAGTCAATGGATAACGTGAACGAGAATGATTCGTTCACCTAAAAGATTCGTTCAAAAAGAACGATTCGTTCACGAACGTAACATCACTACCAGGCGACGTCTTTTTTCGACGTCTACCGCATGTCTAATGTTGACGTCCGTGGGACCTCCGTGTAAGGGCTATTTATTTTCCAAATGTGGGCGTCTTTTCAACAACAAATTTAAACTACATTTAGACGTTGTTTTTATACAACTTCTGTAACTGTAGTCCCATGTTTTAAAAGGGTGGAGGACATCTTTCTCTGGGATTTGAACTCATGATCTTGGGGTTGCAAGTACCATTGCTCTACTGTTTGAGCTACTGGAAAGCTGTTTTAAACTGAATTCATTTTCCTGTAGCTTTGTTGGGCTCAGCATGTAGTTTTAACATGCATTCAACCTTTGTATGCGTCTCCAGTTATCACCTTCTGCTGAGACGATCAAATGGACTTTTTGGAAAATGTTTAATGTATGTAATGTAATGTAATGTAATGAAAAATATATAAATAATTATAACTAATCTGTATTCATATGTATTAATCATGTTGATAACAACAATGTTGATATTTGTATAATATAAAAACATTACAAATTAATCATATAAATTCCCTGCACCTGACGTCCAAATGATGTCCCAAAAAATTGCCCAGTTTAAAGCCAAATGTTGAACGTCAATATGGTTGGATGTCCAAATAGTGGACCTAGTTTGGACGCCGAATAGATGTCCAGAACTGGTCATGGACAGACGGACCCAATATTGACATGATCTGCACGTCTTTCCGATGTCCAGTGTTCAGTGGGATGTCTCCATTGACTTCCATTCATTTTTAATTAAAGAGCTCTCTAATTGAATTTTTACTAGTAAAAAAACTAATTAAAGGGTACCTATTATGGATTTTTGAAAATTGCCCTTCATGTAGTGTGTAACATAGATCTAAGTGAACTAAAACATCCTGCAAAGTTTTAAACATGAAAGTTCACCGTATACAAAGTTATTGTCTCTCAAAAGTAAGAGTCGACTCTGAGTCGCTGATATGAATCGATAGACGAACGATGCATTTTCTCTAACTTTCGTACGTCACTTGTACAAGTTATTTGAATAAGATACGCCCACTCATTGCGCTCGTACTCGTAGAAGCCAGGGAGACGTGAAAACATCATGGCGACGAGACGATGTGTTCTGAAGTGTGACACAAAAGCGACATTTTTTCATCTGCCCAGAGACGAGCATTTGAAGAATCAGTGGCTACAGTTCATATATGCAACTATACCACAGATGTATAGTCCGAAGTTATTGCTGTGTTCGCGTCATTTTGAAGATGATTGCTTCACAAACATAAATGCTGTCAAATATGGATTCGCGAGCCGGTTGATACTGAAGGAAGGCTCAGTACCAAGTTTATTTGGATCAGCTTCCTCCTCCGAATCGCAACCTGTTAGTATTATTAATAATTGATGCTTTTATGGGTTTTGTAGCATGCTCAATAAGTATGTGTGTGTGTTGTGTAAGTTACGCTCAGCGCAGCTTCTAGGTCTCCAATGTCATTTTTTTTTAAATATGTGAAATGTTTGTCGTTGTTATTGGAGTTATCATAAAGAATAGAGCGTCTTGTAGTACTGCAGTGCTTTATCAATATGTTTAAGCTTTGGGCTAACGCAAACAATAACTGACTGGGTCATCTGACCAATAACCGCAGATTAGCGTCACGCAAAGGAGGGGTTTGAAAAATGAGTCGTTAAACGAATCATTTGAGAGTCGGTGAGCAAATCAGGTAAAAATAAATGCATATTATAAGACAACAAAAGTGTTTTTTGTCATTGCATGCACGTAAAACTGTTGTTGGGGACTCCCAGAACAATATTAGGAACATTTTAAATGCCATAATATGTGCCCTTTAAAGATATGTATAATTGCAGAGCTCTCTAATTATAATTGCTACTAGTAAGAATTGAATTGTAGAGCTCTCTAATTCAATTCTTACTAGTAAAATGCAATTACGACGAGTAAGGCTGGGTCAATTTAAGGTAAAACGGCTTGCCATATCCTTATTGCTGTGAACGGGCCTTTAGTGTCTGAGAGGGAACCAAAATCAGAAAGATAATAACACATTATAACTTTCACAATGACTAAAATGATTTACTGTACGCTGCATTATTAGTATGAATGTCTTAATATGGTTCAGTCTGAAAACCAGTCAACAAATAACACTTTTTAGAAAAATCATGCTGTACAAATGGAAGACAGCACAAGTAAAGGAGCATAAAACCCTGACAGAGAGAAATGACATGCGTCGACGGAGCAGGAACTGTGGAACTGGATGTTCACTCCTGTCAAATAGTCTACATTATACTGTGTCCTGAACGCCAGACTCAGTCTGCCAGAGTCCACTAGGGAGCAGTCTGGTTATTCATCTCTCTCCTTCTCTTTCTTCATCTTCCTCCCTCCCTCCGTAGGCTACATCACCATCCCCTTCCCTTCATCACTCTTTAGTAATGTTGTGTTTTCCAGAAGTGGCACTGGACCAGAACAAACCCGGCTCTGCTTCTGTCTCAGCGTCGTTACCGAATCACACACACACACACACACACACACACACACACACACACACACACACTTGGCTTGCTTAGATGGGGACATTTAAATATTCAACGATATTATTGAACTGCCTTAAGGTGGATGATAACACAATTTTCTTCTAGAAACAAACTTTGTTGTATTATTTTTTATGTTATCACTGTGAAGCTGCTTTGATACAATCTGCATTGTAAAAAGCGCTATATAAATAAAGGTGACTTGACTTGACTTGACACACACACACACACCTGTACCTGAGTATGACATCATCAAGCGCGTGGTTTATAGCACGTCACGGTCACTGGTGTGTGTGCGTGAAAAAGAGCAGAATCAAACCGAATGGGGAACCGATTATCCCAGCAAGTGCTTCCTCACACATCACAGATCAATTCGCTTTCACTCACAATGAAGCGACTTCAACAACAGCGAACTTTCTTCGAGCGCGGGTCTTTATCTTGAAACGGAGAATCCTGTGAGTTTGAGGGCTTCTGGTTTATTTGTTGGCCTGTTCTCTGCATGCTCGTCCCTGTGACCTTCTGAGTGCGGGTGCCAGAGGAAGAGAGACGGTGGTGTTTTAATAACCACACGCTGCCTCACGAGACCACCCAGCACCACCTTATTTATTTATGTATTTAGTCATTTATTAATGTGCCACCAGCAACATAATTACGAGGACTCGAGTCACACCGTCCTTTCATCCATTCACTGTTTCCGGAACCGCTTCATGAAACGCGCATCAGAGACACGGGCACGAGCACGGGATAATAATAACATCTGTTTAAAAAGATACAGTTTATAGTGAACTTAGACTTTTATTCTGCAATTATTCATTCAATTGATCAAAAGATTTATTTGATACTTTCTTTGTAGATACTCCTGAAAAAAGAAAAAGTAGCCTATCACGGTTTTCGCAGAAATCTAAAGCAGCACAACTGTTTTCAACACTGATAATATTCATAAATGTTTATTGAGCAGCATATTAGAATGATTTCTGAAGGATCATGTGACATTTGTCACTTATATCGTGGTTTCAAGGAGATGAAGTGAAATTAACAAGTAAATGTTTGGAGAATACACTGATAATCATTAAAGGAACAGAACAGGGACTATACAATACACTAACTAAATGGGAGACAGGTGAACATAATCAGGAATTATCATAAATACGAGTTTCCTAGTCGTATTTACCACTGGGAAGTTAGAGAATAGGTCTGATACCCAGGATCGAGATGTGCGAGACACACGTGTCACGGAATGGTAAATAGAAGCGAGGATTCAAGTGCTGGATGAAGAATATTTATTACTCAACTCAACTCAACTCAATTCAACTCAACTCAACTCAACTCAACTCAACTCAACTCAATTCAACTCAACTCAATTCAACTCAACTCAACTCAACTCAACTCAACTCAACTCAACTCAACTCAACTCAACGTGGGGGAAAATAAGACAGACATCTAACATAAAACATGAACCATAGACAACAAACCAGTACAGGACTGCAAACACTGGGAGATTAAATAGGAAGCAAACAAAAGATGGTAAGAGGAAGGCAGGTGGAACAAATCAATCCATAATGAGATAACAAGATGGGAGGGGCTAGACAATTGACAGGAGAGCACATGGCACAAGGAAACACATGACAAGCCATGTGCTCACAACAAACAGGACAATAACACAAGCACATGACAAACATAGACTGTAAAAAATATGGACAAAGCGTCTGTGACGTCACCCATAGACTTTCTGAAGAACGGTGTTGAGGCCGTTTATGGGGGGTATGGGCGGCGCCATCTTGGAAAATCTTACGATATTTCAATACAAATGTTCAGAAAGAATCCAGAGGTGGTCTGATGTGTGTGTCAGATCATGGCCCAGACGTCACATTTCAGGAATTCCACTCGGCGCAGCCCGTTATCAGCTGTCAATCAAGCTGTCAATCGAAGTTAACCACGCCCTTATTTGTCATACATTTTATATCTAAACATGATCTAAACTAGCGAGTTAGAAAAAAATTCACCCCCTCACAGTTGTCAGGCACTCGGAACCTATCGAAAAATACAATAAAAGTCCATGGGACCAACCTGTAAAAACATGAATTTATGCTGTGAAAACGGACATTTTAACATGAGGGTCTATGGACATGTGCTCCCTTCTGGGACCGGCCCCTAGAGGAGTTTAGATGTATTGCAGTTTTTCGCACTTCCGGGTCGGCTTCATTTCTCAGATTAGAATGTTGCCGCTTGATGACAAACCAGGAATGTCAGAGTCAGAGCTCTGTCACCAAACCAAGATATCAACCAGACAGAAGTGACCGAACCCTGACACGTCAACATGGCGGCGAGAGAACGATCACTGCTGTTCTTTATTAGTCCACCGCAGAATCATCCACTTGTCTT
This sequence comes from Semotilus atromaculatus, assembly GCA_031834385.1. NCBI lineage: Eukaryota > Metazoa > Chordata > Actinopteri > Cypriniformes > Leuciscidae > Semotilus > Semotilus atromaculatus. The sequence continues at coordinate 28,481,068 of JAULUF010000084.1, forward strand.
ATCGCTAAAGTAGTGCATATTACATTATAAATAACCATTTGAAGTGTATTCTAGCAAGCTATCTAGTTAATGGTGAATGTTTATTGTTGTCAGCGAATGGGATGCTAAATATCATTTTGGCTTAATAAGATTTTCCCAAAATATAGGCGAGAATAAACCTGCTACTCGTACTCACAACTTCAGAATTGGGAAGTAGGACATTTCTGATAGTAAGCTTTGTGCTACTTTTATCTTTTTTACAATAAAAATGCATTTAAAAACACAGTCAGTGACAAACCTCAAGAGTTAAAGAAGCAGCAAAACACAGTGATGTTCACAGTCCAGCTTCTGATCTGTTGATCTCTAATATTCTCTGTGGTAAATCTGTCCTGATGTCCTGAGCACGAGTCTCTCTCTCTCTCTCTCTCTCTCTCTCACACACACACACACACACACACACACACACACACACACACACACACACACACACACACACACACACTTCAGAAGATCAACACCTGCTGAACACACAGGGATAAAGGGAAACTGAAACACTAAAATATTTAACTTGTTTCATTTAACGTTCCCTAATGTCATGTGTGTTAGCACAAATCACACCACCATTGTTAGTTACACCGGAGAGGCTGTTGTTGTGAAACTGAGATGCCTCATCAAACTTATATGAAGGAGGATAACTGTGTGTAAGGGTGTGGTGCGTTAATGAATAATTCATGTGACGTAGAGAGGAAGGCGTTCAGGGTGTTTGGAGAAAGACTGCGATCGTCTCAGAGAATATGTCCTTGTCAGTGTTGCTGTGAGCGGCGCTGTAAACTCCTGCACACTGAAGCTCAGGCCCTTTTTATGAATGCACTTCAAAATACGGCTTGAAACTCTTATTAGTAACACTGCAAAAAAATTATTTTCTTACTTAGTTTTTTTTCTCTCCAAATATCAAAAATGTCTTAAATCAAGATTCATTTGCTAGATGAGCAAAATGCCAATGTCATCCTCATCATCATCATCATCCTCATCCTCATCACCCTATTCATCATCATCTTCATCCTCATCATCATCATCCTCATCCTTATCACCCTATTCATCATCATCTTCATCCTCATCACCCTATTCATCATCATCTTCATCCTCATCACCCTATTCATCATCATCTTCATCCTCATCACCCTATTCATCATCATCTTCATCCTCATCACCCTATTCATCATCATCTTCATCCTCATCATCATCATCCTCATCCTCATCACCCTATTCATCATCATCTTCATCCTCATCATCATCATCCTCATCCTCATCACCCTATTCATCATCATCATCATCCTCATCATCCTCATCATCATCATCATCATCATCATCATCCTCATCATCATCATCATCATCATCGTGTTATAGTTGTGTGATAGTTGTGTTATAATTGTGTTAAAGTTGTGTTATAGTTGTGTGATAGTTGTGTTATAGTTGTGTTATAGTTGTGTTATAGTTGTGTGATAGTTGTGTTATAGTTGTGTTATAGTTGTGTGATAGTTGTGTTATAGTTGTGTTATACACTCACCTAAAGGATTATTAGGAACACCTGTTCAATTTCTCATTAATGCAATTATCTAATCAACCAATCACATGGCAGTTGCTTCAATGATTTAGGGGTGTGGTCAAGACAATCTCCTGAACTCCAAACTGAATGTTAGAATGGGAAAGAAAGGTGATTTAAGCAATTTTGAGCGTGGCATGGTTGTTGGTGCCAGACGGGCCGGTCTGAGTATTTCACAATCTGCTCAGTTACTGGGATTTTCACACACAACCATTTCTAGGATTTACAAAGAATGGTGTGAAAAGGGAAAAGCATCCAGTATGCGGCAGTCCTGTGGGCGAAAATGCCTTGTTGATGCTAGAGGTCAGAGGAGAATGGGCCGACTGATTCAAGCTGATAGAAGAGCAACTTTGACTGAAATAACCACTCGTTACAACCGAGGTATGCAGCAAAGCATTTGTGAAGCCACAACATGCACAACCTTGAGGCGGATGGGCTACAACAGCAGAAGACCCCACCGGGTACCACTCATCTCCACTACAAATGGGAAAAAGAGGCTACAATTTGCAAGAACTCACCAAAATTGGACGGTTGAAGACTGGAAAAATGTTGCCTGGTCTGTCAGTGGTGGTGGTGTAATGGTGTGGGGGATGTTTTCTTGGCACACTTTAGGCCCCTTAGTGCCAATTGGGCATCGTTTAAATGTCACGGCCTACCTGAGCATTGTTTCTGACCATTTCCATCCCTTTATGGCCACCATGTACCCATCCTCTGATGGCTACTTCCAGCAGGATAATGCACCATGTCACAAAGCTCAAATAATTTCAAATTGGTTTCTTGAACATGACAATGAGTTCACTGTACTAAAATGGCCCCCACAGTCACCAGATCTCAACCCAATAGAGCATCTTTGGGATGTGGTGGAACGGGAGATTCGTGCCCTGGATGTGCATCCCACAAATCTCCATCAACTGCAAGATGCTATCCTATCAATATGGGCCAACATTTCTAAAGAATGCTTTCAGCACCTTGTTGAATCAATGCCATGTAGAATTAAGGCAGTTCTGAAGGCGAAAGGGGGTCAAACACAGTATTATGGTGTTCCTAATAATCCTTTAGGTGAGTGTAGTTGTGTTATAGTTGTGTGATAGTTGAGTGATAGTTGTGTTATAGTGGTGTGATAGTTGTGTGATAGTTGTGTGATAGTTGTGTTATAGTTGTGTGATAGCTAAGAGGGAAACTGAAGAAACATATGTCCAACATATATAATGTCTTACATACTGTATTTTCTCACAAAAAACCCTGATGTTTGTGCCTCTTATACTTTTCAAGTGTAATATAAAGTGTGCGTGGAGTGCCTTCAGGCCATGCAGTGAAACATCACAGTTGGAGCCGCTTTAAAAGCAGAGACTCAAACTCCTGTTCACTTCTGAGAGCACAGGTCTTAGAAGCGTCGTCCTGTAGGAGTTAGAATTAGCATTGGAGTTAAAATTGGACAGAAGGAACATTTCAACACTACGAAATGCGCTGTTTCCAGTGTGTGTGTGTGTGTGTGTGTGTGTGTGTGTGTGTGTGGTGCACATGAGACTAAAGTAATCCCACTGCCACCAAACAAGGTGAGATACATCAGTGAAGAACACTCCACACTGACATTTTAGCTGTTTAAGTATAAGCTTACAGCTTCAGTTATGTCTTAATAATAATCACAGCAATTTGCTAATCAAAATGATGAACTATTTCAGCCGTAAGTCGTGTGCTTCACCTTTAGCTGGATTCCCTCAACAGCTTCTCAGACACAGACGGTATTATTCGAGAGCCTGAGAACATTTGTGGAGAAAATGGAAAAAAGTGTCCAATAAATTGTGCAATAAATCCACACCTATAAACTTTTTTTACATTTAAAAAAAAAGAAAACCATATATATATATTCTGAATAAATATGTATATAAACAAATACAATTTATTTACCCTGAAAGTTTCCCTGAAACGCCTCCATTGTAGTCTTGAGTTTCTTCCGGGAACGAACACGTCACAATATTCCTCATTATAATAATTAATACGCAGAATAAAGGGGCGGGGCCTGGTTGAGTTAGTCAGTAGTGTGTTAAACTGGTGGTTATGGTAAGGGGCGGGGCACTTCCTAAACACACTCAAAGCGCTCGACCAATCACAACACAGTGATCCAGCCGACCAATCAGAGCACAGTGTGCTTTTCAGGAGGAGGGGCTTCATAGAGACAGGAAGTAAACAGAGCGTTACTGACAGACTGGGAAGAGAGGAGCCGCAACAATGGAGAATATGAGGAGAATAATCAACATTACAGCAGGAAAACCTGTTCTAGTAGAGACCAAAACAACAGCAAGAGTTTTGTGAAAGTCTTTCTGTAAGACAGTAATATATCTCTTCAGTGC
>JAULUF010000084.1:28492500-28547500 GCA_031834385.1 Semotilus atromaculatus
AGAACATTCTTTATATATTAATGAGTTGATGACTCATTAGCGGCTGTTAGGTCAGCTCGTCTTAATCAACAGAAATATGGAAACTCAGTTACAACTTTATGTTTTGTCTAGTGAATATGGACAGAACCGAGTCCAGTGAGTATATGAGTACGCCATGATTTTACAGAGGATCGTGTGCAAGTTATCATTTGTTAATGGTAATTAAAATGTCCCACATAAAACAGATATAAAGCTCATCCCACTTAGTTTTAATTGCGTCCCAAGGCGACTCTTTCCTGCCATTTAGAGGAGTTTTACCGGCTGCACTCTGTACGCTGTGGAGACTTCTTATTCCAGTAGGAAAACTGCACTCGCTCACGCATATTAAACCAGTATAATGATGTCATGATGGGATGAGCCACAGCAACCTGTCAACACTTTATTTGCCATTACAACAGACTAAAACTATTATTTAACCAACTTTTAACAAAGTATTTAAAAAAAAACTGATTAACTCTTTCCCCGCCATTGACGGAATTTTTCCATCTTTCCGTGTTTTCACTGTTATCCGGTAGGGAGCGCTATTGCACTTCTTCTGAAAGATTACTGAATCTCCTGATCGAAACACAGCCGAAGAAGAAGCAGAAACAAGCGTTAGCATATGTAATTATATGCATATGTAAAATAAATAACGCGATCATCAACATTACACTGGATATAAATCAAATCTGACTAATGAAATGTGGACAGGACGAGCTTCAGGACTGAGAAGCTTTGAGATCTTGATGAACTCCATCGACTCAGTCTGTGTTTGATCATCGTTCTGAAGATGATCCGGATGAGGTCTTTGACAAAAAAATATTTTCTCTGCTTTTTGCTCAAAATGTTGCTTTTTTTTATTTTATGAAGCTTACCCACATTCAGTGTTGATTTAAAAAGAATGCATGAAGCTTGAATAAAAGCAGATGGTCTTTTCTTTATCAAAAAAAAAAAAAAAAAAAAAAAATTATATCTTGCATGTTCAGGAATTCATACAACAAAATGTTCTGGGGCCCATGACATTTTTGTGAAAATGATCAAAAACGGTGGTGGTGGCTGTCACCTTTTAAAAAATGCTGGCGGGGAAAGAGTTAACATGTTGCGTATCAGGTTTCATGATCAGGGTAATTGCTGAAGCTTTTATCCCAGTATACATTATTTAATTAAGTTACAACATTTAAAGTGATGCTCTTTTAACAGGCGTAATAATCTTTTGTTTTGCTTTTTAACAAAAACAACTCTGTACATTTAAATAGCCTACAACACAAAATGTGTAAATAAATATTTCAAATATATTAAAGTGCAAAAGAACTTTAGAGTGGAATAACAAAGATTCAGAACATGACCACAAGTGGTTGTGTAAACACATGTTTGAAAAATAAATAGCCTATTAAGTCCATAAGTATTAAAAGTCCTGTGTTGAAAATCCAGCTTTTAATGTTGTTTATGTGTCTATGTGGTGTTTTTAATATGCTTTATGACACACCATGTGTAAGTTCATAAGTCGACAGCATTGCTGAGTATTTCCTCCTTAAAACTGCAGTGAACCAAAGACAGTCTCAAAAACACGGTGTGAAATCGCTGGTGTTTCTGACGTCACAAACGACCTTGTAACCAATCAGATCAACGTGTGATCGTCAACCAGTGGAGCTCTGAGTGAGTGAGTGGAGGCGGGGCTAATTTGCATATTCATAGAACCGCACATACTAAATGAGGCAAGAGTGTCGAGTTACATTCAAGATATTTTAAGGCATGAAGAATTTTTTTCACGACAAAAACGCTTAAATATGTAATTGAGTTTTAAGGGATAAAATGATTGACAACAGGGGGACTTAACCCCCCCCCCCCCCCCCATAGTGATGAACACCACAGACAATACAGAAATCAGCTGTTTAAAGGTGCAGTATGTAATATTGACAGCTAGTGGTTGAAACAGGAACTGCACTGTAAAATCTAAATATTATTGACAGTATGTTTCAGTGCCCACGATAACTATAGTGAAGTATGTGAAGGAGGAGCGCATCATCACACACTGAGCCGAGGATCACTGGCTTTAAGCTCACATCAACATCAGTTATGGGACTTTCATATCAGCTGTGAAGCTCCTCATCAGGAACCCTGCCGGATAAACTCCTTCTCCTCGCTCCTCTGAGGATCTGTCTGTCCTCGTTCACCTTTCCTGGGAAGATTTCAATGAAACTCATTTGCATTTATTTGAGCACAGTCCTGCTGTTCAGAGCACAGCACGGTTCCCTTTAAAGGTTTCACGGTAACACTTTATTTTACAGTGTCCTTGTGTTACATGTACTTACCGCAGTAATAACAGTAAATTATGCATAATTACATGCAACTAACCCTCAACTAAATCCTAATCCTACCCTAACCCAATAGTAAGTACATGTAGTTAATTAATATTACTCAGTACTTAAATATATAATTACACTGTAACACTGACACCTTAAAATAAAGTTGAACCGGTTTCACTTTAATTTAAAGGACGTGCACTTGCATGTACTTCCAGTATACTTACCTAAGAATGTACTGGGTGATATAAGATAACTACATGGGTTAAGGGTAGGTTCAGGGTTAATAACTAGTTATTACCCAGTTATTGTAATTTCTATAATAAGTACATATATGTACATGGGGAACAGGACTGTAAAATAAAGTGCTAACGTTGTTGCAGATGAAATATAACACAGATAACATTTAAAATGGTAACACTGGATAACAATAGTACATGAATAATCTTACCTGAATTAATACTTACTAATGAACTAGTGAAGGAATGAACCTTAACCTCGACTGAATCATATGGAGTCTATAAAAAGGAAAAATAAATGTTTTGACTTTGAAATAATTTTAAATAACTTAATATTGTCATAATTTAAACTTTTGACGTCTGCAGCTTTGTCATAATCATTACATGATACTGGTAACACTTTATTTCAATGCTTTAGGCATTCTGTAACCTTGCTCCTACTTATCAACTAATACTCTAATGAGAGTATGTGCAATCAAAATAAATTGTAACCAATATTTTTAAGATATTGATTAATATCTCAAAAACTTTTCAGGGCGTCTCTACTTGACTGCATCCACCATGTTTGTAGTTCTTTGTGTTTGTAGTTCTGAACCCAATCCTCCTCCAAAGCGCAATGGTTTGTGGGTAATACTAGGGAGCATGCATGGATACACACTCCAGAAATCTACCGGACACAGGGACCATCCCGGGATATTTCCATTGGCAGAGCAAAACTACACGAAGTATTACACACGTCAGATTTACTAACAGCTTGCTTCAGCGCAAACCTCTTTTGGTGTTAAAAACCTATAGTCTGACTTATTAAAGTGAAAAACTAGCGCTGGAAAGGCGTACAGGGTTATTTCTGCGCCTGATGTTATTGCATTTGTAGGAGTTTCTCTTTCAGAAACAGTATTTATGGGAGGAGAGTATTTAAATGAACCACACAAGGTGATTTACTAAGGTTTGCACTAGTCAATTTTCAGGTATTTGCACCATTATTTATTTATGATTTGCGCAGCTCTTGTTAGATTGTGTCGGTCATTATGGAAATGATCCGGCTGTGTTCTTTAATGTGTGTGTCGTCAGTAGATCACGAGCTGAACTTTCCCATCGGCGCTTTATGGGATTATAGCGCTCTCACGCTAATTTGCCCTGTTTAGTAAATCTGACCCTTACACGCAACGTGGCGTTGAGTGCTCACAACACATTATTAATAAGTTAGTCATTAGAGGGTTAGATTTGTTTTTTTCTGTATAATTTGATGCATTTGCCCTTATACTAAATTGCAGTATAAATAGTTTTTTAATTAAGCCATCATCAGCATGTTAGCATCACGATCTGAACCCCGTGGCACGATCATCCCTCCATCATCTCCTCTCTCTCTGAAACGGAAGCATCATCTGTTTATTTCTAACGTTCAGCCTGGATGTGTGTTTCCTATGCTGTGCCTTTCCTCTGGTGAGAAGGCAAACCCAAAAACTGCATTCCTCCTGATTGTCATCTTCAATCAAATGCTATTGATTCCCTTAAGTGCAGCATTGATTTATATGCCACCGTCAGTGAAAGCTGCGGTCAGTGATGGCGTGCGCGACCGCTGCTGTTGTGCTGACAGTCAGAAAGCCTCAGTGAATCACACGTCGTGATGGGAGGCCTGTATTACTCATGTCTTCAGCCGCAGCGAGTGCATATGGAGCCGGTAGCAAGGGTAAAACAAACAGTGACTCCCTCACTTCATGTCTTATATCTGCAATATCATAATAGAAATGTAAAGCAGTGCTTTTATTAAACATGCATTTGGAGCCCAGGTTCCATGTAAATGAAATTAGCCTGAATCTGAGTTAATCTCATCAGTGTGCACAAAGGGGTTTTTTAGGATTTGTTTTTTGAATTCTCATATTTTCAGCATTAATTTGACAGCACAGACATGCAATCTTTTCTTAAAAGACTTTATATATATATAGCATTATAAAGTATTTTAATGCATTCATTTAGCCTTGTAATGCCCCTTATAATGCATTGTGTGATCTCAAGAATAATTGCAACAACAGTTTTAATAATTCAGGCTTTATGCCGACCGCCAACCTAACAAGGAATCTGCAAATACCATAATGCATTTTAAATGTAGTTACAATTATTTATGAAAAGATATAATGCATAATAATGTACCAAAGTCTTAAGTGTTACCAACAATTGTAATAATATGACTGTAATTAAAACATACTTCTGCTGAAAATACTATATTATTATACTCAGATTTTCACACGCAGTATGCATTTTACATGTTAATAACAGGGCTATTTTTGCGGCTGGCTTTATTGCATATTTGTAGGAGTTTTTCTTTTAGATGCAACATTTATGGGAGGAGAGTATTTAAATGCATCATCATGCACTCTCTTGAAATGAAAACAAACTGCATTAACTGTCTGAGCTCAGAAGGATCATGCAGTCTGTTACATAATGTATGATGCAATATCATGCAACAAATGAGACAGCATTTCTTCTACAGTAGCTGTCAGTTAGAGTAAAACTTTACCCATAAGCCACCTGTTCTGAAACTTCAGAGATGCGTTCGAGAACAAGGGACACGCCAATTCATCAAGATTTGGATGCTTAGTTCTTTAATGACAGTATTTGGATGTCTTACATCACTTTTTAACAGCATCATATCACTTCACTTCATTGTCAAAGCTATGATTAATCTCTGCCAACACAATATGGCATTAAACCTCCATCAAATGATAAAACAACTCATGACAGCCTATAAGTTATGTGTGTAATTAGGCAAAAGAACAACACAAAAGCTTTTTATGTTGAGTCGTGGTGTGTTTTGTTTCTCAAAGAACCATTATATAATGGTCACTTGTCATTGCATCAGTTACTGCTTCTCTTAAAGGTTGGGAGCTCTTTCAAACACTCGATCTCCTGAGATCCCGTAGCCTTTCGCTTTACAGAATTTGTAACATGTCAAGCATCAAGCGGACCCTTTCATGGATGATATCAAACTAAGTCTAAATGCCATGTGGTTTCGCTTTTGTCAAGCTTTCACTGGACGTCGCTAAATATGATGTTTGACTCATTATAAATGCATGGATATTATTTCTAAGCAGGGTTATCCCACTAACAGCCCATGTTGACACATACAAACAACAATGTGTGACAGACGGTTTTATTGACAAGGACAGTATGAACCGACGGTTTTTGAATGACCAGCTCTTTCTCAGTTATAGTTCACTTTCACTGAGAAAAATGTCTATCAGTGAGTTCAGAAAAGTTCCTCAGGGCATGTGGTGGAGCCGTTCTCCACAAGTTCAGGAGCACAAAGACAGCAGACTTCATGTGTGGACTGGCATTGTCCCTCTCTCCCGTTCAGGTCTCTCATCACACTATATTATGCACTTGAATAATGGACGTGAGGACTTACGGCATTGTTTTAGCTAGTTAGTGACCCGCACTATCTTCAGTTGTTCGGACAAACACCTGCTATATACACTTGCAGAAATCTGCATTTGTCTATTGCATCATGAAGTCACTGCATGACTAGAGCAAATGGATGGCAATGAATATGTCCTTTACCAAAACTCCTGATGAGCACTGACGCTTATTTGATAAAGGCATTAGGCAGACATCAAGTACAGTTTATGAACTTAAATGACTATAATGTGCTTTATGGGAAATAATGACTATAATGACAGATAAATTACTATTTTCAATATTGGTTCTGCAAATATCAAATGAAGAGGATGAAGAGGACACCACTGGGAGGATGAAGAGGACACCACCGGGAGGATGAAGAGGACACCACCAGGAGGATGAAGAGGACACCACCAGGAGGATGAAGAGGACACCACCAGGAGGATGAAGAGGACACCACCAGGAGGATGAAGAGGACACCACCGGAAGGATGAAGAGGACACCACCGGGAGGATGAAGAGGACACCACCAGGAGGATGAAGAGGACACCACCAGGAGGATGAAGAGGACACCACCGGAAGGATGAAGAGGACACCACCAGGAGGATGAAGAGGACACCACCGGAAGGATGAAGAGGACACCACCGGGAGGATGAAGAGGACACCACCAGGAGGATGAAGAGGACACCACCAGGAGGATGAAGAGGACACCACCAGGAGGATGAAGAGGACACCACCAGGAGGATGAAGAGGACACCACCGGAAGGATGAAGAGGACACCACCGGGAGGATGAAGAGGACAGAAGAGGACACCACCGGGAGGATGAAGAGGACACCACCAGGAGGATGAAGAGGACACCACCAGGAGGATGAAGAGGACACCACCGGGAGGATGAAGAGGACACCACCGGGAGGATGAAGAGGACACCACCGGGAGGATGAAGAGGACACCACCGGGAGGATGAAGAGGACACCACCAGGAGGATGAAGAGGACACCACTGGGAGGATGAAGAGGACACCACCGGGAGGATGAAGAGGACACCACCAGGAGGATGAAGAGGACACCACCAGGAGGATGAAGAGGACACCACCGGGAGGATGAAGAGGACACCACCAGGAGGATGAAGAGGACACCACCGGGAGGATAAAGAGGACACCACCAGGAGGATGAAGAGGACACCACCGGGAGGATGAAGAGGACACCACCAGGAGGATGAAGAGGACACCACCAGGAGGATGAAGAGGACACCACCAGGAGGATGAAGAGGACACCACCAGGAGGATGAAGAGGACAGAAGAGGACACCACCAGGAGGATGAAGAGGACACCACCAGGAGGATGAAGAGGACACCACCGGAAGGATGAAGAGGACACCACCGGGAGGATGAAGAGGACAGAAGAGGACACCACCGGGAGGATGAAGAGGACACCACCAGGAGGATGAAGAGGACACCACCAGGAGGATGAAGAGGACACCACCGGGAGGATGAAGAGGACACCACCGGGAGGATGAAGAGGACACCACCGGGAGGATGAAGAGGACACCACCGGGAGGATGAAGAGGACACCACCAGGAGGATGAAGAGGACACCACTGGGAGGATGAAGAGGACACCACCGGGAGGATGAAGAGGACACCACCAGGAGGATGAAGAGGACACCACCAGGAGGATGAAGAGGACACCACCGGGAGGATGAAGAGGACACCACCAGGAGGATGAAGAGGACACCACCGGGAGGATAAAGAGGACACCACCAGGAGGATGAAGAGGACACCACCGGGAGGATGAAGAGGACACCACCAGGAGGATGAAGAGGACACCACCAGGAGGATGAAGAGGACACCACCAGGAGGATGAAGAGGACACCACCAGGAGGATGAAGAGGACAGAAGAGGACACCACCGGGAGGATGAAGAGGACACCACCAGGAGGATGAAGAGGACACCACCGGGAGGATGAAGAGGACACCACCAGGAGGATGAAGAGGACACCACCAGGAGGATGAAGAGGACACCACCAGGAGGATGAAGAGGACACCACCAGGAGGATGAAGAGGACAGAAGAGGACACCACCGGGAGGATGAAGAGGACACCACCGGGAGGATGAAGAGGACACCACCAGGAGGATGAAGAGGACACCACCAGGAGGATGAAGAGGACACCACCGGGAGGATGAAGAGGACACCACCGGGAGGATGAAGAGGACACCACCGGGAGGATGAAGAGGACACCACCGGGAGGATGAAGAGGACACCACCAGGAGGATGAAGAGGACACCACTGGGAGGATGAAGAGGACACCACCGGGAGGATGAAGAGGACACCACCAGGAGGATGAAGAGGACACCACCAGGAGGATGAAGAGGATACCACCGGGAGGATGAAGAGGACACCACCAGGAGGATGAAGAGGACACCACCGGGAGGATAAAGAGGACACCACCAGGAGGATGAAGAGGACACCACCGGGAGGATGAAGAGGACACCACCAGGAGGATGAAGAGGACACCACCAGGAGGATGAAGAGGACACCACCAGGAGGATGAAGAGGACACCACCAGGAGGATGAAGAGGACAGAAGAGGACACCACCGGGAGGATGAAGAGGACACCACCAGGAGGATGAAGAGGACACCACCGGGAGGATGAAGAGGACACCACCAGGAGGATGAAGAGGACACCACCAGGAGGATGAAGAGGACACCACCAGGAGGATGAAGAGGACACCACCAGGAGGATGAAGAGGACAGAAGAGGACACCACCGGGAGGATGAAGAGGACACCACCGGGAGGATGAAGAGGACACCACCGGGAGGATGAAGAGGACACCACCGGGAGGATGAAGAGGACACCACCGGGAGGATGAAGAGGACACCACCAAGAGGATGAAGAGGACACCACCAGGAGGATGAAGAGGACACCACCGGGAGGATGAAGAGGACACCACCGGGAGGATGAAGAGGACACCACCGGGAGGATGAAGAGGACACCACCAGGAGGATGAAGAGGACACCACCGGGAGGATGAAGAGGACACCACCGGGAGGATGAAGAGGACACCACCGGGAGGATGAAGAGGACACCACCGGGAGGATGAAGAGGACACCACCGGGAGGATGAAGAGGACACCACCGGGAGGATGAAGAGGACACCACCGGGAGGATGAAGAGGACACCACCGGGAGGATGAAGAGGACACCACCGGGAGGATGAAGAGGACACCACCGGGAGGATGAAGATGACACCACCGGGAGGATGAAGAGGACACCACCGGGAGGATGAAGAGGACACCACCGGGAGGATGAAGAGGACACCACCGGGAGGATGAAGAGGACACCACCGGGAGGATGAAGAGGACACCACCGGGAGGATGAAGAGGACACCACCGGGAGGATGAAGAGGACACCACCAGGAGGATGAAGAGGACACCACCGGGAGGATGAAGAGGACCCCACCGGGAGGATAAAGAGGACACCACCGGGAGGATGAAGAGGACACCACCGGGAGGATGAAGAGGACACCACCAGGAGGATGAAGAGGACACCACCGGGAGGATGAAGAGGACACCACCGGGAGGATGAAGAGGACACCACCAGGAGGATGAAGAGGACACCACCGGGAGGATGAAGAGGACACCACCGGGAGGATGAAGAGGACACCACCGGGAGGATGAAGAGGACACCACCGGGAGGATGAAGAGGACACCACCAGGAGGATGAAGAGGACACCACCGGGAGGATGAAGAGGACCCCACCGGGAGGATAAAGAGGACACCACCGGGAGGATGAAGAGGACACCACCGGGAGGATGAAGAGGACACCACCAGGAGGATGAAGAGGACACCACCGGGAGGATGAAGAGGACACCACCGGGAGGATGAAGAGGACACCACCAGGAGGATGAAGAGGACACCACCAGGAGGATGAAGAGGACACCACCGGGAGGATGAAGAGGACACCACCGGGAGGATGAAGAGGACACCACCAGGAGGATGAAGAGGACACCACCGGGAGGATGAAGAGGACACCACCGGGAGGATGAAGAGGACACCACCAGGAGGATGAAGAGGACCCCACCGGGAGGATGAAGAGGACACCACCAGGAGGATGAAGAGGACACCACCGGGAGGATGAAGAGGACACCACCAGGAGGATGAAGAGGACACCACCGGGAGGATAAAGAGGACACCACCAGGAGGATGAAGAGGACACCACCGGGAGGATGAAGAGGACACCACCAGGAGGATGAAGAGGACACCACCAGGAGGATGAAGAGGACACCACCAGGAGGATGAAGAGGACACCACCAGGAGGATGAAGAGGACAGAAGAGGACACCACCGGGAGGATGAAGAGGACACCACCAGGAGGATGAAGAGGACACCACCGGGAGGATGAAGAGGACACCACCAGGAGGATGAAGAGGACACCACCAGGAGGATGAAGAGGACACCACCAGGAGGATGAAGAGGACACCACCAGGAGGATGAAGAGGACAGAAGAGGACACCACCGGGAGGATGAAGAGGACACCACCGGGAGGATGAAGAGGACACCACCGGGAGGATGAAGAGGACACCACCGGGAGGATGAAGAGGACACCACCGGGAGGATGAAGAGGACACCACCAAGAGGATGAAGAGGACACCACCAGGAGGATGAAGAGGACACCACCGGGAGGATGAAGAGGACACCACCGGGAGGATGAAGAGGACACCACCGGGAGGATGAAGAGGACACCACCAGGAGGATGAAGAGGACACCACCGGGAGGATGAAGAGGACACCACCGGGAGGATGAAGAGGACACCACCGGGAGGATGAAGAGGACACCACCGGGAGGATGAAGAGGACACCACCGGGAGGATGAAGAGGACACCACCGGGAGGATGAAGAGGACACCACCGGGAGGATGAAGAGGACACCACCGGGAGGATGAAGAGGACACCACCGGGAGGATGAAGAGGACACCACCGGGAGGATGAAGATGACACCACCGGGAGGATGAAGAGGACACCACCGGGAGGATGAAGAGGACACCACCGGGAGGATGAAGAGGACACCACCGGGAGGATGAAGAGGACACCACCGGGAGGATGAAGAGGACACCACCGGGAGGATGAAGAGGACACCACCGGGAGGATGAAGAGGACACCACCAGGAGGATGAAGAGGACACCACCGGGAGGATGAAGAGGACCCCACCGGGAGGATAAAGAGGACACCACCGGGAGGATGAAGAGGACACCACCGGGAGGATGAAGAGGACACCACCAGGAGGATGAAGAGGACACCACCGGGAGGATGAAGAGGACACCACCGGGAGGATGAAGAGGACACCACCAGGAGGATGAAGAGGACACCACCAGGAGGATGAAGAGGACACCACCGGGAGGATGAAGAGGACACCACCGGGAGGATGAAGAGGACACCACCAGGAGGATGAAGAGGACACCACCGGGAGGATGAAGAGGACACCACCGGGAGGATGAAGAGGACACCACCAGGAGGATGAAGAGGACACCACCGGGAGGATGAAGAGGACACCACCGGGAGGATGAAGAGGACACCACCAGGAGGATGAAGAGGACACCACCGGGAGGATGAAGAGGACACCACCGGGAGGATGAAGAGGACACCACCGGGAGGATGAAGAGGACACCACCGGGAGGATGAAGAGGACACCACCTGGAGGATGAAGAGGACACCACCGGGAGGATGAAGAGGACACCACCGGGAGGATGAAGAGGACACCACCGGGAGGATGAAGAGGACACCACCAGGAGGACGCAGGAGACAGGAGAGACCAAGGAAGACACGGAGACAGAAGAATGTCAGAAGAAAGACCTGAAGAATGTCAGTGTCCCATGGGAAGATGTGGAGAACTCGGCCACGGATCGTCAGCACAGGACTTGATGATGATGTGAGTTTATCCAGAACTGTGGGACATTTTTCTGTAAAGAATGTCGCAAAATTAAATGTTAAAAGCATTTTCATATAATAAGTTCACTGATATGTGGACAGAATAAAAGTATGTCTTTAATAGCAAGCAATAAACATATGAACTTGTTTAAAAATAACATGATTTACATGCAAACGGGAGAGTTATCAGCAGTGTAACTGATCTGATCATGACAAAATAATCGAGTATCTGATGTCATGTGACACGTCAGGGGTGCGTTTCCCAAAAGCATCGTTAGCCAACTATGGTCGCAAGTTCCGTCGTTACTAACAGAGTCCAACGATTTGGTGTTTCCCGAAACCATCGTTCCAACGAACATTCGCAAACAGCATCGCAAAGTTGTGTGGTTGGAGCGACAGCTCTCGACCTGTGGTTAGAAGCATAGTTTCTAGTTTGCATGACATGTGGACTTAATAAATCCTTATCTTGAGCCAAATAATCAAGCTGACATTCAGTACAACCTGTCTTTTATTTAGAATACACACAAATGTAATTTACGTCTTTCAGTTTGTCAAGAGATTTAAAGTACCGTTTTTGAAGACTGCGCATGTGCGAACGTGCTCTACAATGTAAGAACAAGCTGATGATTGAATCTGGAAATAAGGCAAATAACTGACAAATAGTCATCAGATGTAATGTCTGTAATTTATATCAAAACATCTAGCATTAATTCAATCTCAAACAGTTTCATTAAAGGTAGTTACGACTCCACCACGTGCGTGACGTCATAAACCAACGTGGTTGAAGAACCACTTTGCGACAAATGGTTTCGGGAAACAGTCGTGATGCTACTTCAACGATGCATCGTACAATAGTAGTGAAGCACCCAGTGACGTCGTTGTTCGGGAAACGCACCCCTGATCAGCTTTTCCACTCTTCCAAACAGAGGAAGGTTATGAGGAGTGGAGAGACATCGTGTATCACTGGAACATGAACAGACAGGGACCAATTTGTAACAATTTTAATGAATACAATGCAATTAATATAAACTTTCTGACAGTGTGTGCTACTTTCCAAGAAGAAGGGCAAATGATTTACAAATATTGTGGTACATATGTACAGGAATTGAGGCAGTAGCCAATGACGGCACTAGGAGTAAAAGCTGCAGGAGTGTGTACAAATATACAAATATGTACGAGTATCGTATAACTTGTGAAATCTTGTGAATTATTAAGACTTTGAGACTATTTTTGCACTGATTGGGCTATGGGTTTTGTGAGAAAAAGGTTTAAGAAACAACAGATGCTTGATAAAATGTTTGATTTAGGGTTAAAACCAACACATACATACCATTGTGAATATTTGTACTGTAATGGGCCGACTGAGTCCGAAAGGCCCCTTTGGTGTTTTCAGCTGAAAAAAGAGAAAAGAAAATATCATTATGTATAATATATAGGATTATTTAAAGGTATACTATGCAGAAATTGTGTTTTTGTCAAACAGCGACCCCCAGAGTCGCTGTGCAATACTTGCACTGTCGTAAATACACCCCCCAGCCTGTACACCGGTACCTGTTCGGTAGCAGGGATGGAAATTAACTTTTTTGTCCACCGGCCACTGTGACTGGTGGATTTCAAAATCTACCAGCAACTCAATGTTTTTACCAGCCACTTTCTTATTTTTAACCGACAATGTGTAACTGCATGTGAAAATTAATACGACATCTACAATACTTAAGCATTTTATTTAATCTCAAGTCTCAATGAAATACTGGCATTTTCTCTTTCTCTCTTATAGCCTACACACACAAACCATGAACTGATATTCATTTCAGTTCCCATATGAGGAAAAAACAATGTTACAGACGTGACCACTGTGAAAGCGGCACTAAAAGATGCTTAAAACTTTCACAGAGACAGAAAGCACAAAACTTTTCTTTAAAGTGAATTTCGTTTTGTATTAATTGTATCTTAATTTTAATCAATGTTTCATCAACCAATTGCCTGGATTTAATCAATAATAATTAAATATAGCAGACGGTAGATAATCACGAAACAGAGGCGTATAAGGAAGCCTCTCTCACAGACAGACATGTCTACTTTTAAACAGAACTATTAAAAACGAAAGAAAACAGACACAGACTGCTCTCTGCTTATGCAATTCGTATGAAATGTGCATTTCTCTCTTGCGCGTTCATTACTGCGAAGATCACGATCAGCATCGCCAACTTCATCTTTGCAACTGACACGGACAAAGAAAATACTTGTTTATTAATAAATAATTAAAATATCTCCTTGCTATAGTTTACATATTCATAATCATTACTTTTGCCTGTTATTTGTGACAGATTTTAGGAGCTTTCTTGGCAGCGCCACCCTTACATGAACGCGTCACCACAGCATCACCGCACCCACCAGAATAGCCCTGTTTTTTTTGTTAAGGATTTGTTTACTGTGTGTGTGTGATTAATTTAATGGAAAGCACATTCACTGCTAGTTGTCTTGCTAATCAGTGTCTACTCGTTTATTCAAACTAATTTGTCCTAACAGACGAACGTTGCATGATGTTATTTTTATTTATCCGCCACGGTGGCCGGTAGGTGAGTGCTGGTGGTGGCTGGTGGCGGGTGCTAATCTCCATCCCTGTTCGGGATAGTAGCGTTGGTCATGGAACAGGCACAAGACACCGAAGATATTGACCAGGTAATGTTTCACGATTTCATAAAAATATTGGGCTATTGCATATACTGCATAGTCTACTGAACTAATGATGTTCAAAATCGGATAATATGTCTTATAATATAATATAAGTGTTAGACTACTTTATAATAATAAAGTAGCCTATCGCGTTTGGCAGCTTATAACGTTTTTACTTGATTGCAGCTAAATCACAAGTAAATAGCCTATAGTCTAGGCCTAATGTATAATTTCATTTATGTTTTTTGATTGTAATGTAAACATTACAAAATGCCTGATGACATCAATAAAGTTAAATGTACGTCGCATTATTTCATAACATTGGCCGTTATGATGTCATTAGACATGATTATTGCAATTTATCATAATAGTTTGCAAATTGTGCTCGTTTACACTAGATAATTAGATAATCGAAATCTAGCTAAACATAATTATGTGGAAATTATTGGACTGGTCTAATTATCACCAATGAATGAATGAACAGCATCATAAAAACAATGGCATACTACAAGCAAGCGCAAGTTGCGCAATACAACATATGACGCAAACAAGTTTACAAGTAAGATATTTACTTACTAGTCCATCAGCAAGATCGCCAGGTCAGCATCTCTGTTGCATCCCGTGCTACTTTTTAACTTGCGCCAACGAGTGAAAGCCTTCCTTTTCCTACTTTCTTCCTACCGCGTTTTCTTTGCTTTTTCCATCATCTGAAATGAGCGCAAGTGTCTTCGTGCTTCATATGTTGTTGTTGTGTGTGACGTCGTTGCCGTAAAGCAAGTCGCGATTCTCGCGAGATTTGTCAGGGGCGCCCCTCTCAGACTTGCATTGCTGGTATTTCCAGCGGCGACCCCCCCAAGCTTTACTACCAGGATGAATCGCCCTATTATGAGTTTGTTTACCACCGAAATTACTTTGAAGCTGTTATATTAAGGTAAAATTCCTGCATAGTATGCCTTTAAAGGAAAAAGTACTGATTTACCTTACAAATATTGGATGTTACATTATTAAGCATTAAAAGCATGGTGAGTGTTGTGGTTACTGTTCATTTACAATAAGTTTCACATTAAAACTACCAATAGTTTGTGATTACTGTCTTTTTACTACACTTATCACATTAAAACTAATAATGCAGTGACTGAACGTGAGCTAATCTGATTAATATCGACAAACAGAAAAGACAATATATCAAACATTATTGCGTATTTGGTATTTACGACTACTTACCACACGTGAACTGATGCCAATTATCGTGATGTGTTCGGAACGAGACTTCTTCAGCGCGATTTCCTACTGATGAAATATAATTTAAAAAAATATCAATAAACAGCAAAGCAATCCAGCGTCCCTGGCAATAAGACCGAAAATTACAATAAAATAAAATAAATAAAAAGCGATCAAATGACGACAGAAACATGCAATATCAAGTTAAAATCACTTTAAAAATATGATAAAAAAAAAAAAAAAAGTATATATTTTTTTTAAGTAAACCCAGAATAAAGAGATACGTTTCCAAATTATAAAACAACGTTGATTGTGTGAGCGCAGGTGTTGGAACAGGGAATCTGTGTGTGGCCCACGGATGCTGTCAGTGACTTACACCGGCTTCACTCCCGCCGGCACATCACGGCGCTTTCCTGATTCCCTGAAACGCCACTTTTTGAGTTAAGCCTGTGTATATTTCACGGAATTCTGTTGCAGAGATTAATCGCTCTAATTAAATGTAAGAATCAATCAAATGCAAGAACAAATGAAACACATTTCCACAAGAAACTATAACAGCTAAAATTTTAATAAATGAAAAAAAAAGAAAAGAAAAACACTTCTTTAAAAACTTTTACATTCAAAAACTTTATCCATAGTCATACTGTTGTTATTGACAACAAAATTACACATAGACAACTCATCTCTTATTTTTATGGTATGGCAATGCAGTGTCATTTAAGTTGGCATGTGCACTGAAAAAAAACCCCATGAATTATTTAAATCTAATTTATCATTTAAAAAATAAGCATTTCATTTATTATGCCTAGATCCATATAGTAGCCTAACAGAAGAGAAATTTCTAAAATCTGCAGAGAAGCAAGCTTACTGAAAACAAAAGAACAGATGAACTGAGATTATGGGGTTAATATAATATATCGTGTTATGTCCCAGGGTTAACTGAAGTTGGGTGTCCACTGCCCACTAGTAAACTTCATAGAGTACACAACACCTGACTGAAGCGTAAATTCGTAACCTTCTGGCAAAACGAATTCTTTATGCCTTCGATCTCTTATTATATATTCTGCTTACAGTTAACTCATCGGTAGTGAGACACCAGAAACACATAGCTATACAAATGAATAATTGCTCGCAGTGCCAACTAGTTTTGTGTGGTTTGGTACGCAATCAACACGGTCATTTTCTCGCGATTCCCTGGCGTTTGATTTCAATAAAACACATAAAACGAAAACATACAAATGCATTTTTTATAATTCATTGTTCCGTTTGCGAGGCACTTCCATAACACGTAAGTTAGAGGAGACCGGGGACAGTTGCGACACTTTTTGCTTTTGGCTCTGTTACTCAGAAATGGTTTGGATTAGACAAACCAATTGTTTATACAATAATCTTACATCTGTCTGTTAATAGTCTAAACCATTTAAAGATAATTACAGAATCTACATTTTTCACAATTTGCATTTGAATGTAAGGAGTCAGACGTAGATGAGTAGGTCTTATGTGCAGATGTCAAATATTCAAACTGATATAAAATACAGTAGGCTTTTAGTGACATTGGAAGAATGGAACATTTTGTTAGGCAATTAACTTTTATTTGGCCTATTGTCATGTAAAACATTTTAAAAAAACTATTTTATATTATTATTTTTCATTTTAGCAATATTTATGCATTGTGTTGCAACTGTCCCCGTTCCTGATAAAACCTAGCTAAACAAGGCTACCTTGATACATGCTAACCATCCTAGCTTAAAGTGAACATATCACTCATTTAAACCATATAAGTTTGAGCTGAATCACAAAAACAGTGACAACAGTAGAACAAAAACAAAGCTCAAGAAAATAAATACTTTCATGCCTCAAAAATAGTTTTTGGACAATAAATCCTGGAGCCGATCAGGAATCTCCTTGATTTTTCTCTGCAAGGTGGGGCATCATCTGAGCATGTGCAGTGTGTGTGTCGTCACTACAGCTCGTTTCTGATCAGAGAAAAATGACATGTTGCCACCATCCCCTGTTGTCAACTGTCCCCGGTCTCCCCTACTCGGAGAAGTGCGATCCAGAAGTATATGCTCATCGGACGTCTGCAGTCACGCTCCTCAAAAGCGTGGGAAATACCTAATGAGTGTATACTGAGAAGTCTGAACATCATTGACTGATAATGTCGGTTTTATACGTACGTATTTCAGGTTTTGCAAAAATGTAGGCAGAGTAACGTATTTCCAATGAGCCTGGGTTGACAAAATGTCTTGTTTAGTATCCATATTACAAAGTCGACTGAGAGTGCAGAGAGACAGAGATCTTTGGTTGAGAGAAGTTTGAGAAGTCCTGCTCTAGGGAACGACTCGGCCTGCTTCCTATCAGTGTTTCTGCACGTAATGGCGAGTGAGCGGGAACATGTTGCCCAGGGATCAAAATGCCACTCGGCTTCATATTTTGCTATTAAAAGACTCTCCTCGCTGGTGCATTAGAGACGTTTCTCCATCTGCCCATCTCTTGTTTTCTAGTCTCTGTTGTTGATCTGACCTGTCGCACTTCAATGCTCTGTCAGTTGTTTGCAATTTGGCGTTAAAATTTCCCGATGATGGCCATAAAAGGCCAATATCGACCGCAGGATGAGGAATCACAACCAGACAGATAATGAGAGCTGAATCACCAGAGGCTTTTCCTCTCTGATATGTATCTAAGTGGGCCAGAACACCTATATGCTGTTATCTGCGGCTGGAAATTGTCTAGTGTATATTCCAGGTGGAGAGAGATGCTGTAGCTGTAATGCTGGTTATTGGTTGGTATTACCTGAATTGATTGTGAGTGACTGATAAAGACTTTGAGGTTGCCGAAACAAGTTTGCAATGTATATTTAATCTTGCATGACAGTTTCGGTGTTAATCAGTTGTGTGACATATCCTCAGATTGGTTCTGTAATCTTATGTAAACAAAACTGAGAAGGCTGAAGAAGTGCTTAAAGTAGTGTTTTACCCATCAGGTGATCTCATCAGCATTCATATATGCAACTTTTACAGGTACATTTTTTAATGCTTGGAAAGCATCTAAAATGTAAAGGTATGCACACATGTAATGCTTTAAAATGTTATAAAGTGTTACCAACATCAATGCATTATTAATTTATGGTTCAGTTAATGTGCAAACATAAGAAATTGTATGTGTACTAAAATCATACATTACTTACAAATACCTATGATAATATTGCATGTAGACTGTTTTCCTGAATTACATCTACTTAAGTGTTTACTGATCTCGAATGCATGGCATGTTTGCAGGGAATCAGGCCTTGATCTCAGTGCTGTGAGAAAAACATTCTGTTTACAAGATGTGTCCCATTTGTTAGAGTCTGTACGATAAGTATATCAGTATATTTACTGTAAAAACACAAGTGTCATTTTAAAGTGGACCTATTGTGCTTTTTTACATGTTTAACTTTCTTTAGTGTTGCTGTTTGAGCATGAAAAAGCTCTGCAGAGTTCCCAAAGCACAAAAAGGCCTGGTTGAGTGAGTTAGTAGTGTGTTAAACTGGCGGTTATGGTAAGGGGCGGGACATTTCCCAAACACACTCGAAGCGCTCGACCAATCACAACACACTGATCCAGCCGACCAATCAGAGCACAGTGTGCTTTTCAGGAGGAGGGGCTTCATAGAGACAGGAAGTAAACAGAGCGTTACTGACAGACTGGGAAGAGAGGAGCCGCAACAATGGAGAATATGAGGAGAATAATCAACATTACAGCAGGAAAACCTGTTCTAGTAGAGACCAAACACAACAGCAAGAGTTTGTAAAAGGGCACAATATGGCCTCATTCAAAAATATTAATCATTTTAAATGAGTCATACACTATAATTCTTTTTTCAAATCATTTAATTTGTTGTTCTACTTATAATGCTAGTCATGATTTTTTGGACCAAAACAGTCTGTTTTGTGTTTTTTTATTTTGTTTTTTTGCTGCTGTCCCTTTCCAGAATTCTGTAATGACCAACTTTGCATACGGTATCTAATTTTGGATATTTAACTATTTATTGAACTTATTAAGGGCAGTTTTCTCCTCAGCATGAGGAAATGCCACTCCTTTACTGTAATGCCTCAGTCTCTGTAATCATATTTGAGCAGTGTTTCCAACATTTACCTGCATTAGAATCATTTGGACTATTTGGCCCTCCTTAAATGTGTCAGTATGAGGTTTTCCCTCAACGCTGGTCCTGGGGAAGTCAAATCTGTCAACCGGTCAACAGGTCAGCGGCACCGGCCATCATTCACACACACTTTACTGGGAGAATTATGTGGGTTGGTTCTGCAGTCTATCTCATCATGGCTTTAACAAACTTATGAGCATAAGAGAATATTTGACCCTGATGAAACTCACTAACTGGTTTAAATGGAATTACGAGGCATCATATCGTGATACGCCACTCCACACGCTCATGTGGGTGTACGAGGTTGGAGAAGGTCATGGTTTTAACATGCATTTGGATGGGAAGTCTGCTTCAATGTGGAAATTGTGGAACAGTGGTATTTTTAAAAACGGTTATGTAACTTACACATCACCCACAGTCAATTTCAAAGGGCCTGATCAGATGTGAACTCTGATGTGCTACTCAGCTGTAGTTTTTTGGACTTCTATCACAGCCATAATTTCAGTTTGTTTATGCTGAAGTCTTCCCCCCTTACATTTTTACTTGGCTCTCAAAGTGGATGAAATGCAAGCAGGTCATTTGAATTCAAACCTCATTACGTCCTGGAACATACAGATAGAGAAGTCCAATTTGCATTTAGATTGTTTCAGCAGAAGTAAATTAATCATTAAACTTTTTCCCTTCCTTCCTTCTTTCCTTCCTCCTTTTTTTTTTTTTTTTTTTTGCATATAGGCATGCACATTCAGGCACTAGAAGTAAAATAAAGAGAGGGATTGTGATGTTATTGTTACATATATGCTCAAGTCCATGATTCTGAGACACTCACCCTGTGTTTCAGAGGCTCATCAGGATTTTACTTTATCTGCATGATTAACAGAAATTAAACCGAAACGTCCCGGGTTACGTATGTAACCCTAGTTCCCTGAAGGAACGAGACGCTGCGTGAAAACGCTGCGGGAACGCTTCTAGCGTTGTGCGTCTTGAAGCATAGTATGGAATCAGCCAAAGGCGAGACGGAACGTCACGAGTGACGTCATCGACCAGGAAACTATAAAGCACACCCATGAACACAATGGCGACAGCTTCTGGAAAAGTCTGAAGCAAGTCGATCAAGGGAATGCTGGGAGTATGGCAACGACACGCAGCGTCTCGTTCCTTCAGGGAACTAGGGTTACATACGTAACCCGGGACGTTCCCTATCAGGAACATCGAGCTGCGTGAAAACGCTGCGGGAACGCTAATACCCACGTCGCCATAAGAGCAAGTGACCGACTGTGTGAATCAAGGATTAAATTCAGCCGAAAGCACCTGCGCCCCAGGAGTGGAGCTAAGGTCTAGGTCATAAAACCTGACGAAAGTATGCGGTGAGGACCAGCCTGCCGCATCACACACGTCATGAAGAGAAACTCCTGACAATAAGGCTTTGGAAGCCACCATACTCCTGGTAGAGTGAGCTCGGACAGTCAAAGGTGAAGGCTGACCAGCCGACTCATAAGCAAGTGAGATGGCCTCGACCACCCACTTGCTCATCCTCTGCTTAGACACTGGAGACCCCTTCTTAGGTGGTCCAAAACAAACAAACAACTGTTCTGATTTCCTCCACAGGGCAGCTCTGTGGACATAAGTATCTAGAGCCCGGACAGGGCAGAGCAGATTGAGTTTTTCCTGATCAGACGATGTAAAGCAGAAGGCCTGCAGAACTATAGGTCTGGCCACATAGGTAGGAACCTTAGGGACATAACCTGGCCTGGGGTGGAGAAAGGCCTTCACCATCCCAGGCGAAAATTCCAAACACGAAGGAGCAACCGAGAGAGCCTGAATATCTCCGATTCTCTTAAGAGAAGAAATAGCAAGGAGAAAAATAGTCCTTAAAGTAACAAACTTTTCAGAAACTTCTTCAATAGGCTCAAAAGCAGCTAGGGAAAGACCTTCTAGAACGATGACCAAGTCCCATGCTGGCACCCTCGTGCGGACTACAGGCCTCAGCCTCAAAGTACCACGAAGGAAGCGAGTTATAAACGGGTGTCTCCCCACAGAGACTCCACTGAAAGGGACATGGTAAGCAGCAAGTGCCGCCACATACACCTTTAGTGTGGAGGGGGATAACCCTGAGGAGAAATGCTCCTGCGGGAACTCCAGCACTGCACCCACTGGGCAGTTAACTGGGTCCAACAGGTGTTCTCCACACCAAGAAGTGAAGAGCCTCCACTTCAAGGCGTATAACTTCCTTGTGGAAGGAGCTCTGGAGTGAAGGATGGTCTCAACAACCTCAGTTGAGAGACCAGCACCTACGAGCTGGGCCCCCTCAGAGGCCAAGCCCATAGCTTCCACAACTCTGGGCGGGGGTGATAAATCAACCCGCTCGCCTGAGAGAGAAGGTCCCTCCTGATCGGAATCTCCAGAGGAGAACCGTCTAGGAGAGATATAAGGTCCGCAAACCAAACTCGGGCCGGCCAGTACGGGGCTACCAATAGTAGACTGACCCCGTCCTGGCGAACCCTCTCCAGAACTCCTGGGAGCAGAGCAATCGGGGGAAAGGCGTACAGGTGTGACCTCGGCCACACCTGTACCATAGCATCCAACCCCAGAGGGACTGGATAACTGAGAGAGAACCACAGTGGACAGTGTGATGTCTCCCTGGATGCAAATAGGTCCACCTCGGCGCGACCGTACTGCATCCACAGGAGCTCCACCACCTCGGGGTGGAGTCTCCATTCCCCGGGCCTCGGCCCCTGCCTCGACAGGATGTCCGCTCCCTGATTTAGATACCCCGGAAGATAAATCGCCCTCAATGAAAGGAACTTCCCCTGGGTCCATAGAAGGATCTGGCGAGCCAGATTGTATAACGGGCGAGAGCGCAGACCCCCCTGATGGTTTATGTAAGAGACCACCGATGTATTGTCGGACCGGACAAGAACATGATGACCTCTCAGGTCTGGTAGGAAGTGTTTCAGAGCCTGAAACACAGCCAACATCTCTAGACAATTTATATGCCATAATCGATGATGGTCCTGCCACAGACCCTGGGCTGGGCGACCACTCATGATCGCCCCCCAGCCTGTGAGGGAAGCATCTGTCGTTAGCGTTACACAACGACAAAGAGCTCCCAGCACAGGTCCCTGGGACAGAAAACAAGGATCCCTCCACATGACCAGAGCACGTAGGCAGCGCCACGTAACTTTGATCGTGCGGAGGGGGTTTCCCCTCAGGGAGAACCCCTTGGTTCTGAGCCACCACTGTAATGGTCTCATGTACAACAGGCCGCAGGGAATAACATTGGACACTGCTGCCATCAGACCCAGCAGTCTCTGGAACTGCTTCACAGTGAGCAACTGGCCTAGCTTTACTCGTTTTACGGCTGAGAGAATTGAAGTGATGCGGGCCGGCGACAGGCACGCCCGCATTGCTACTGAATCCCAAAATGCCCCCAGAAAAGATGTCTTCTGTGATGGAGATAGAACACTCTTCTTGGCATTCAGCCTCAACCCCAGTTTCTTTATGTGCGCGAGGACGACATCTCGATGCCGAACCGCTTGTTGTTGCGATTGAGCTAGAATCACCCAATCGTCTATGTAGTTCAATATACGAATGCCCTGGAGTCGCAGTGGAACTATATAGCGCTGCATCCATGCATTTCGTGAACGTGCGGGGAGATAGAGCTAGACCGAATGGAAGAACACGATATTGGTACGCTTCGCCCCCGAAAGCGAACCTCAGGAACTTCCTGTGTTGCGGAAGGATGGAAATGTGGAAGTATGCGTCCTTCAGATCTATCGTGACAAACCAGTCCTCGGACCTGATTTGTGACACGATTTGCTTTAGCGTGAGCATCTTGAACTTGAGCTTGGCTACAGCACGGTTTGATAGGCGCAGATCTAAAATTGGACGCAACCCCCCATCCTTCTTTGGAACGATGAAATATCGGCTGTAATAACCTGACTCCTTGCTGGGAGGAGGAACCCGTTCTATAGCCTCCTTTTGAAGGAGGGTTTTCACCTCCTGTTCCAATACCAGAGCCTGCTCGGGGCCCACCACGGTGGGCAGGACCCCGTTGAATCGAGGAGGAGGAGATCTGAACTGAATGGCATAACCCCTCTCTATCGACTGCAGAACCCACTGAGATACTTTTGGAAGACTTTTCCACTCTGCCAGAAAATCTACTAAGGGTACCAGCCTCTCGAGGCTGGCCTCTGGAATATTTTGAGCAGCAGACACAGCGCCCTGTAACAGCGCACCGGCAGGGAACAACTGGTCTAACTGCCCTAAGCCCCTCCTCAGAGGGGGCGAGCGTCCCTCGGGAAAACACTCGCTGGGGCGTCAGGACTTCTTAGACGAAGCCTTCTTGGCCATAATGACTGTCCTCAGATCAGTCTTATGGCCAGAAGACCTCGGTTGAGAGTGTCACGCCTGGTCCCACTGCAGGGGGAGCACAAGACGCGACACTCTGTAGAGGGAGCGAGCGTCCCTCGGGAAGCGCTCGCTGGGCCCGTCTACGCCCCGACACGAAGGCGGGGTTGGCAGAAGGGACCCCTGAGGGCACCGTGAGAGAATGGGCACCGTCAGATGCAGTGAACACCTTTCTCTCACGGTGGGGACCACCCTCAGCATCCTGACACCGGTGGTGTCAGAACTACTTTTTTTTATTTATTTTTTTTAGATGAAGCCACTTGGCTATAATGACTGTCCTCAGATCAGTTTAACCCCCGAAAACTTCATCTGAGAGTGTCGCGTCTGGTTCCACTATTTTGCAGGGGAGCACAAGACGCAACGCTCTGATTTTATTGCGCCCATGCGAGGAGCTTATCGACAGTCAGGACTGACCCGCCCATCAGTCCCTGTCTTTAAACGCCGGTGCCTTAAAAGACGAATTCGTTTCAGCGGAGAGATGGCAGTAGGCATCTCTCCAGCTTTTCTAGGCATCGCCTCATAACCGTAAATAAGCCTCAGCAGTATTAAAATATTTTTTGTAGAGATCTGATGGCTAAAAATACAGTATGAAATCGTTTTCTTCCAGGACTTCGACACCTCGGTGTGGAGATCCGGAAAAATGGTAGGCACCTTCGTGGAGGTTGCACTCGGGAAGGCAAACATAGTTTATACAATATATTTTTATATAAAAAACTCCTGCCAAACTGCTGACCACTCAATGTTTAATTTTTCTACAGCATGAGTTAGCACCTCCATAAGCTCCTCATTTATTTCTGTTCAGGGGAATGAGTCCTATAATCCCCTTATTTTATAATAATTTATGTAATATTATTATTATTATATTTTTAATAGCAACAACATTCAGCTCCTCAGAACTGGATAGTTGCAATATTAATGCCACAGCCTGGGCAGAAGAAACCGCAGAGCGTGCTTCCAACCCTAAACTGAGGCACTGAATCTAACAGTTAAAGGCTGAGATAGGGCGAGGCCCGTCTCAAACCCCGCTGTCAGATTCACCCGCGATCCCCACGACACGCGCCGCCGCGCTGCCTCGACAGACGCGGGACCCGAGCCGCGGGGAGCGCTAGCCGAACCACTCTCCTCAAAGAGTGATCGGCGGGAGCAGAGCGTTCTTTGGAAAACGCTCGCAATGCTCACAATCAGCCCCCTCGAGAGCTGACCGGGCATGCTGTACTCCCAAACAAACAACACACAGATCGTGTAAATCCCCACCCGTGAAATAACGAGTACAGGGGGGAACACACACTTTCTGTAATGCTGCTCGCTTAGATATGTGAATAGACATATATATAGCCTTTTTTTTTTTTTTTTTTAAGTGAAAAACTCCTGCCTAGCAATCACTAAAGACAGACAAAAACACTGGGACAGATTCACACACAAATCGCTTGCTGAAGACAACAGAAGCTGTCGCCATTGTGTTCATGGGTGTGCTTTATAGTTTCCTGGTCGATGACGTCACTCGTGACGTTCCGTCTCGCCTTTGGCTGATTCCATACTATGCTTCAAGACGCACAACGCTAGAAGCGTTCCCGCAGCGTTTTCACGCAGCTCGATGTTCCTGATAGGGAACCATGATTTGGCTTAGTGTGATTATGAAATTGCAAGGTTTCAATTAAATAAATATAAATGCAGCATGTGTAATGCTGAGCACACTGTGGTCCGAGCGGATCGCTGCGAGCTCGAGTCTCTTATAATGTGCATTTTATGTGCCAAACATCTTTCCAAACTTGTAGAGATGCATTTAAAAGTATGAATGAAATAATGCTCACAGTCACAACACCCTATTTGGGGTAAAAATAGGAAAAATCATACTTCCCTCTCAAGAAATTTTAATATAAACATGAAAGAAGTATACAGGAGTTGTGTCTCTCAGTGGATGAACACAATTTCCTGACAAAAAATTTGCGTCACAGATGTTTTTCATAATAATTGAACATTTTATATTCAAATTTTAGATCTTTCTAATGATTTATAGGAAAATTAAGCTGTATTTTCAAGTGCCCAACCACAACAAATGGATATTGTTTGGATCATGATTAGTGATCCTGGGCTTTGTAAAGAAAATTGACAATGTTAGGTAAGGTTTCTGCAGTCTGCCACTTCTGTCACATTAAGAAATGTCTTGTTAAGTTTTGTATTGTGTGTGTCCTGTGTCAGTCACATGCTTGTTTAAGTGATGAACTGCACTAGTGGTTTTTTCCAGAGATGTGAACATACGTTATACTTAATTGTGTGGCCTGTGCTACACAACTTTCATTTTATCCATCACTTGTTATTTCTTCACCATTATACGCAACGGTTTTGCATTCAGACTTATCGTTGAAGTTAAACTTCCTCAAATATCAGGTTTGAGTTCTTTTAAATGTTGGATGCCATGTTTCCATGTGCACACCAGGAGATATTTTGCATGAGCTCTGCATCATGCATCTCTGTAGTCTTTGCATGCATTAAAAGATTAAAAGGCAGATGAAGCCGATGCATCCTCAATGAAAGCAGTCAGTCGTATGGACTCTCCCGGTGACTATTGCCAGGAATTCCCCATGGATGGGCGCAGGATCAATACAGGATCTCGTGGCACAAAAAGATGAGTCTTCTGTGTCCAGCAAATGAACATTCATGTTGACTTGAATCTCTCTCTCTTGGCATGTAGTGAATCATTTTAGATTTATATAAGAATATCATTGAAACCCTTTACATTGCATTTAACCTATATTTAAATCATTAGCAGAATGAGAAAACCTTCATCTCCTTAAGTCTCAGGATCGATTGATGTCAGTCGTGAGATGGACTGGGGCCAAGCTGGCTGAAGGATGAATCGACTGATGCTGAGTGTCAGTTCTCTTATTCCTGCAGTTTGTCCATCAGTCTTTCTGAATGCCCTTGTGTTATCCCTACAGGTGTTTGGCATGGACAAGCCGGACAGGAGAGCGACGACACCAAAGTCACACAACAGACGCTGGCCAGACTCAGACGATCTCTTTCCAGATTGTGCAAATGTGCCAAGCTAAAAATAGGATGGCTTGGTAGATCTTGGTTTTGTAGATCAGATTAGGACAAAACGGTAGATTGTCGCCAAGCCTCGGGATTTGAGAAAGTGCCAGATCTCATCTGATTATGTTGACATGCTGTTTGGCCTCAGTTTGCACTTGCACCTGTGTTCATTTAGAGAAGAAGAATTGTATTTCAAGTCGCGTTTTATAACACAACAATAAACTCGGGTGACTTTGCCTCAGCGTCAGCTGTTATTGGATAACTCGTGTAACCAGCGGACCAATGGCGTCGCAGCATCTCTAATGTTGGTCTGGTGTTTCTGAAATGCTGGAGTGGAAGTGTGTGATCAGAATGATTTGGTTAATTCCCTCCAGAAGCGTCTCACACACACACACACGAGTGTGTTCCCGGACACCAGCATCCGCACGCAAGAGAACATGACAGCGTTTACTGTGTTTCTCTGACGCTTGAGACACACTCGTTTATGATGGAGGGTAAAAGAGCCACATTGCAGAAACGTACAGTTTATTACTGATATTTTGTACCCAGCAAGTGAGGGTTTTGTTCTCTTGAACACATGGGATGGAAACACAGTTTTAGACAAAAGTTTGAAAAACTAAAAATGTTTTTGTTTTGTCATGTCAATTTCTTTTTGTAAAAAAGTGTACATTATATGTCCAAAAAAAAAGTGTTGGCTCACTGTTTGTAATTTATGCCATATATAGTATTTTCTATAATGAACAAAAACACAAGAACACTTTGTTATACTGGAATAATGACTGGGATAATTCCAAATAATACACTTTATCCCTCCACAGGACACAACTGTTCGATTATACAACGACATCTAAAACGATTATGAAATCGAGCAGAATTCCAATATTTTTTTTTTCCATGATATGCAAGAATGGTTTTAAGGTTCTCCGTAAAAGGATCGATCTAAACCCAGGGAAGAGATTGCAGATGAACAAACGGATATGTGTTCTCAGTATTGACGTCCTCCTCCTCAGTCTGTGTTACACGTCTCTTTGTAATTATAAAGAGCCTCGCGTTTGAAAGAAGTTAAAGGCTGAAAACTGAGGCTCTCCTTTAAAGCCTTAAGTTCATATGACTCATCAATGACATTTACAGGCTAGAATGCCATTGCTTTTCCCATTCTTTGAGCAAAGGATCTTGAGTCTATCAGTCGAGAATTATTACATTTCCTTTCTACATGTAGACCTTCAGAAAGAGGTCAAAATTTCCATGCCGTGAAAAGATCTTCAATATGGCTAAATCACATGCATGCATGCTCAGAAATTGATTTCATTTTATTTACAACAGAAGTCTAATTTAATATCTAAAGCGTTGCTCCTATTTTTAAAGACCCTATTATTGCCTAGAGTTTCAGAAGACATTTTAACAATTATATATGCTTAAATGCACCCATATAATGCGATTAAAGCAGCAGTGTTGCAATCGGAGCTCATGTAAACCGAATGCTGTGATTATGTTAATGTGATTATGCTCATAATTAGAGTAATCATAATTGCAGTAAAATATCTGGAGTATTTCAGTTTACAGTCACGCTTAAATCACATTTTTTCCCTGTGCTGTTGCTGTAGATGTTTTGCCCTCATGAAAAGGTTTGCATATTGACATGCGGTTTATTGATGTTTGCAAGGCCAGGTGATCTAGAACTGCTGAGGGTTTGCATTTGACACAGGCAAATAAAAACAGAAGCAATTAAAGCTGCAAGCAGCGATGAAAGGGCCCTCGCACCCGTGCAACCGCCACCCGGTGGCTTTAGGAAGACAGAGCACGGAGGGGAATGTGCATTTATGTAGGTAAATATAGGAGGAGTATGTCAATGTCAGTTACAAAAATGTCCTTTATTATGGGGATTATACAATGTGTTTTCACTCAGATAAGTGTTGCTAACATGTTTTAGCATGTTTCTAGCATGCTTGGAACTCAATGGTATATCTAAATTTGTTGCTAGTACTGCATCACATTGTAGATGTCACTTCCTGTTGACAGTAGGTGGCGCTATTACTATAAGTGAAAATTGTCATGTAGATGTGTTCAGGGCAGGACTTTTATCAAAAGTGTGACGTTTGGGGCAGATTGGACATTCCTTGCCTGAGTTAAAACAACTTCCTGTTTCATGGCATTAATAGCATGATTTAACACTTAACTAAGTATTGCTAGCATGCTTTAGCATGTTTCTAACATGTTTAACACTCAATGGCATATTTTACTATGTTGCTAGTACTGCATCACAGTGTAAAACATGTCACTTCCTGTTGACAGTAGGTGGCGCTAATACTATAACAGAAAATTAACAGAAAATTATCATGTAGATGTGTTCAGGCCATGACTCTTATCAAACATGTGAAGTTTGGGGCAGATTGGACATTGCCTTCTTGAGTAACAACAACTTCCTCTTTCATTGCATTAGCATGCCTTAGCACTTAGCTAAGAATTGTTAGCATGTTTTAACATGTTTCTAACATGTTGAACACTCAATGGCATATTTTACTATGTTGCTAGTACTGCATCACAGTGTAAAACATGTAACTTCCTGTTGACAGTAGGTGGCGCTATTACTATAACAGAAAATTAACAGAAAATTATCATGTAGATGTGTTCAGGCCATGACTCTTATCAAACGTGTGAAGTTTGGGGCAGATTGGACATTGCCTTCTTGAGTAACAACAACTTCCTCTTTCATTGCATTGGCATGCTTTAGCACTTAGCTAAGTGTTTGCTAGCATGTTTTAGCATGTTTCTAGTATGTTGCTAGCATGTTTAGCACTTGCTGGCACTTTTTTATATGTTATTAGTAGTCCACAACAGTGTTAAACATGTCACTTCCTGTTGCCAGCAGGTGGCGCTATGACTGTAACTGAATATGAGCATGGACATGTGTTCAGGACAGAACTCTTATCAAACATGTGAAGTTTGGGGCAGATTGGACATTGTTTGCCTGAGTTACAGCAACTTCCTGTTTCATTGTATTAGCATGCTTTAGCACTTAGCTAAGAATTGCTAGCATGTTTTAACATGTTTCTAACATGTTTATAACTCATTGGCATAATTAATATGTTGCTAGTACTGCATCACAGTGTTAAACATGTCACTTCCTGTTGCCAGTAGGTGGCGCTATTACTATAACTGAATATTCTCATGTAGATGTGTTCAGGCCATGACTCTTATCAAACGTGTGAAGTTTGGGGCAGATTGGACATTCCATACCTGAGTTACAGCAAATTCCTATTGAATTGCAGTAATAGCATGCTTTAGCACTTAGCTAAGTGCTTGCTAGCATGTTTTAGCATGTTTCAAGTATGTTGTTAGCATGTTTAACACTTGCTGGCACTTTTTTATATGTTATCAGGAGTCCACAACAGTGTTAAACATGTCACTTCCTGTTGCCAGCAGGTGGCGCTGTGACTGTAACTGAATATGAGCATGGACATGTGTTCAGGACAGAACTCTTATCAAACGTGTGAAGTTTGGGGCAGATTGGACATTGTTTGCCTGAGTTACAGCAACTTCCTGTTTCATGGCGAAACATCAAAATTTGTCAGGCCGCCGAGGACACGCCCTTCGACGAAAACTCAAGATCTTCGCAATTTAACGTCGCAAAGGCCTTAAGATTAGACTCACCAAATTTGAAGATGATCAGATTAAAACTGTAGGAGGAGTTCGTTAAAGTACGAGGCCTGAAAATGGCAAAAACTGCACAAAAATCTGAGAGGAAGTTCAAAATGGCTGACTTCCTGTTGTGTTTAGGGCTACGCTCCAAGAGACTTTTTTGTAGGTATTGGGCCATTACAGGTATGTACCGAATTTCGTACACGTACGTGAAACGTAACGCGAGGCGCACTCCGTTGAACCTTTATAGGTGGCGCTATCGAGCCATTTTGCCCCGCCCAATTTTGAAACGCATATCAGATGTAAATTTTCGCCAGTTCTGACGCGTGTGCAAATTTTCGTGAGTTTTCGTGCATGTTTAGGCCCTCAAAAATGCGATTCATTGCGGAGAAGAAGAAGAAGAAGAATAATAATAATAATTAAAGCTGCAAGCAGCGATGAAAGGGCCCTCGCACCCGTGCCACCGCCACCCGGTGGCTTCAGGAAGACAGAGCACGGTGGGCAATGTGCATTTAAGTAGGTAAATATAGGAGGAGTATGTCAAAGTCAGTTACAAAAATGTCCTTTATTATGGGGATAATTGTATGCGTTATCAGTCAGATAAGTTTTGCTAGCATGTTTTACCATGTTTCTAGCATGTTTAGAACTCAATGGCATATTTAATATGTTGCTAGTCGCATCACAGTGTTAAACATGTCACTTCCTGTTGACAGTAGGTGGCGCTATTACTTTAACTGAAAATTGTCATGTAGATGTATTCAGGGCATGACTCTTTTCAAACGTGTGAAGTTTAGGGCAGATTGGACATTGCATTTTTCAGTAACAACAACTTCCTTTTTCATTGCATTAGCATGCTTTAGCACTTAGCTAAGAATTGCTAGCATGTTTTAACATGTTTATAACTCAATGGCATATTTACTATGTTGTTAGTACTGCATCACAGTGTAAAACATGTCACTTCCTTTTGCCAGTAGGTGGCACTATTACTATAACTGAAAATTATCATGTAGATGTGTTCAGGCCATAACTCTTATCAAACATGTGAAGTTTGGGACAGATTGGACATTGCCTTCTTGAGTAACAACAACTTCCTGTTTCATTGCATTAGCATGCTTTAGTATTTAGCTAAGAATTGCTAGCATGTTTTAACATGTTTATAACATGTTTAGAACTCAATGGCATATTTAATATGTTGCTAGTACTGCATCACAGTGTTAAACATGTAACTTCCTGTTGCCAGTAGGTGGCGCTATTACTTTAACTGAAAATTGTCATGTAGATTTGTTCAGGGCAGGACTCTTATCAAACATGTGAAGTTTGGGGCAGATTGGACATTGCCTTCTTGAATAACAACAACTTCCTATTTAATTGCATTCGCATGCTTAAGCGCTTAGCTAAGAATTGCTAGCATGTTTTAACATGTTTATAACATGTTTAGAACTCAATGGCATATTTACTATGTTGTTAGTACTGCATCACAGTGTAAAACATGTCACTTCCTTTTGCCAGTAGGTGGCACTATTACTATAACTGAAAATTATCATGTAGATGTGTTCAGGCCATAACTCTTATCAAACATGTGAAGTTTGGGACAGATTGGACATTGCCTTCTTGAGTAACAACAACTTCCTGTTTCATTGCATTAGCATGCTTTAGTATTTAGCTAAGAATTGCTAGCATGTTTTAACATGTTTATAACATGTTTAGAACTCAATGGCATATTTAATATGTTGCTAGTACTGCATCACAGTGTTAAACATGTAACTTCCTGTTGCCAGTAGGTGGCGCTATTACTTTAACTGAAAATTGTCATGTAGATTTGTTCAGGGCAGGACTCTTATCAAACATGTGAAGTTTGGGGCAGATTGGACATTGCCTTCTTGAATAACAACAACTTCCTATTTAATTGCATTCGCATGCTTAAGCGCTTAGCTAAGAATTGCTAGCATGTTTTAACATGTTTATAACATGTTTATAACTCAATGGCATATTTACTATGTTGGTAGTACTGCATCACACTGTTAAACATGTCACTTCCTGTTGCCAGTAGGTGGCGCTATTACTTTAACTGAAAATTGTCATGTAGATTTGTTTAGGGCAGGACTCTTATCAAACGTGTGAAGTTTGGGGCAGATTGGATATTGCCTTCTTCAGTAACAACAACTTCCTGTTTCATTGCAATAGCATGCTTTAACGCTTAGCTAATAATTGCTAGCATATTTTAACATGTTTCTAACATGTTTTAACATGTTTCTAACTCAATGGCATATTTACTATGTTGCTAGTACAGCATCACAGTGTTAAACAGGTCACTTCCTGTTGCCAGTAGGTGGTGCTATTACTATAACTGAATATTCTCATGTAGATGTGTTCAGGCCATGACTCTTATCAAACGTGTGAAGTTTGGGGCAGATTGGACATTACATGCCTGAGTTACAGCAAATTCCTATTTAATTGCAGTAATAGCATGCTTTAGCACTTAGCTAAGTGTTTGCTAGCATGTTTTAGCATGTTTCTAGTATGTTGTTAGCATGTTTAGTGCTTGCTGGCACTTTTTTATATGTTATTAGGAGTCCACAACAGTGTTAAACATGTCACTTCCTGTTGCCAGTAGGTGGCGCTATGACTGTAACTGAATTTGAGCATGGACATGTGTTCAGGACAGAACTCTTATCAAACGTGTGAAGTTTGGGTCAGATTGGACATTGTTTGCCTGAGTTACAGCAACTTCCTGTTTCATGGCGAAACATCAAAATTTGTCAGGCCGCCGAGGACACGCCCTTCGACGAAAACTCAAGATCTTCGCAATTTAACGTCGCAAAGGCCTTAAGATTAGACTCACCAAATTTGAAGATGATCAGATTAAAACTGTAGGAGGAGTTCGTTAAAGTACGAGGCCTGAAAATGGCAAAAACTGCACAAAAATCTGAGAGGAAGTTCAAAATGGCTGACTTCCTGTTGTGTTTAGGGCTATGCTCCAAGAGACTTTTTTGTAGGTATTGGGCGATTACATGTATGTACCGAATTTCGTACACGTACGTGAAACGTAGCAGGAGGCGCACTCCGTTGAACCTTTATAGGTGGCGCTATCGAGCCATTTTGCCCCGCCCAATTCTGAAACGCATATCAGATGTAAATTTTCGCCAGTTCTGACGCGTGTGCAAATTTTCGTGAGTTTTCGTGCATGTTTAGGCCCTCAAAAATGCGATTCATTGCGGAGAAGAAGAATAATAATAATAATTAAAGCTGCAAGCAGCGATGAAGCGGGCCCTCGCACCCGTGCCGCCGCCACCCGGCCGCTTTAGGAAGACAGAGCACGGTGGGCAGTATGTAATGATAATAAATAGGACTACACTGTAAAAAATGCTGGGTTGTTTTAACCCAATTTTAGGTCAAATATGGACAAACCCAGCCATTAGGTTACATTTTTAAATTACATTTTTTTCAAGACAGAGCACGGTGGGCAGTATGTAATGATAATAAATATAGGAGGACTACACTCTAAAAAATGCTGGGTTGTTGCGAGGTCACATCCTTCGACGAAAACTCAAAATCTTTGCAATTTAACGTCGCAAAGGCCTTAAGATTACACTCACCAAATTTGAAGAGGATCAGATCAAAACTGTAGTGTGAAGTTTGGGGCAGATCAGACATTGTATGCCTGAGTTACTGCAGGCTGTATGTGGTTGTAACACAAAAAATACAAACACAAAAGTATTTGTATTTGCCACACTTCCTGCTTCCAGCAGGTGGCGCTATTACAATAATCTAATATGAGCATGGTCATGTGTTCAGAACAGGACTCTTATCAAACATGTGAAGTTTGGGGCAGATTGGACATTGTATGGCTGAGTTACTGCAGGCTGTCTGTGGTTGCCTAGCAACACCGGAATTGCATTCAACATTTACACAGACATTATCTGATGATGCATATTTCACCCAGAGGCTGAAATTGGATTTGCACATCTACATTTTTGTCAGGCCGCCGAGGTCACATCCTTCGACGAAAACTCTAGATCTTCGCAATTTAACGTCGCAAAGGCCTTAAGATTAGACTGACAAAATATGATGTGGAACTGATTAAATCTCTAGGAGGAGTTCGTTGAAATACAACATCAGGAAATTACGAAAAATGCACAAAATCTAGGAGGAAGTTCAAAATAGCTCACTTCCTGTTGTGTTTAGGGCTACGCTCCAAGAGACTTTTTTGTAGGTATTGGGTCATTACATGTATGTACCAAATTTCATACCTGTACGTGAAACGCAGAGCCGGGGCAAAATGTGGGGGCAATAATTTACAGAATTTGCCCCACCCAATTTTGAAAACCACATCACACGTAAATTTTCACCACTTCTGAAGCGTGTGCAAAGTTTCATGAGTTTTCGAGCATGTTTAGGCCCTCTAAAAAGCGATTCTTATTAGAGAATAATAATAATTAAAGCTGCAAGCAGCGATGAAAGGGCCCTCGCACCCGTGCCATCCCCACCCAGTGGCTTTAGGAAGACAGAACACGGTGGGCAGTATGTAATGATAATAAATACAGGAGGACTATGTCAAAGTATTTGTATTTGCCACACTTCCTGCTACCAGCAGGTGGCGCTATTACAATAATCTAATATGAGCATGGTCATGTGTTCAGGACAGGACTCTTATCAAACATGTGAAGTTTGGGGCAGATCGGACATTGTGTGGCTGAGTTACTGCAGGCTGTCTGTGGTTGTAACACAAAAAATACAAACACAAAAGTATTTGTATTTGCCACATTTCCTGCTACCAGCAGGTGGCGCTATTACAATAATCTAATATGAGTATGGTCATGTGTTCAGGACAGGACTCTTATCAAACATGTGAAGTTTGGGGCAGATCGGACATTGTGTGGCTGAGTTACTGCAGGCTGTCTGTGGTTGTAACACAAAAAATACAAACACAAAAGTGTTTGTATTTGCCACATTTCCTGCTACCAGCAGGTGGCGCTATTACAATAATCTAATATGAGTATGGTCATGTGTTCAGGCCAGGACTCTTATCAAACGTGAAGTTTGGGGCAGATCGGACATTGTATGGCTGAGTTACTGCAGGCTGTCTGTGGTTGCCTAGCAACACCGGAACTGCATTCAACATTTACACAGAAATTATCTGATGATGCATATTTCACCCAGAGGCTGAAATTGGATTTGCACATCTACATTTTTGTCAGGCCGCCGAGGTCACATCCTTCGACGAAAACTCTAGATCTTCGCAATTTAACGTCGCAAAGGCCTTAAGATTAGACTGACAAAATATGATGTGGAACTGATTAAATCTCTAGGAGGAGTTCGTTGAAATACAACATCAGGAAATTACGAAAAATGCACAAAATCTAGGAGGAAGTTCAAAATAGCTCACTTCCTGTTGTGTTTAGGGCTACGCTCCAAGAGACTTTTTTGTAGGTATTGGGTCATTACATGTATGTACCAAATTTCATACCTGTACGTGAAACCTAGAGCCGGGGCAAAATGTGGGGGCAATAATTTACAGAATTTGCCCCACCCAATTTTGAAAACCACATCACACGTAAATTTTCACCACTTCTGAAGCGTGTGCAAAGTTTCATGAGTTTTCGAGCATGTTTAGGCACTCTAAAAAGCGATTCTTATTAGAGAAGAATAATAATAAACGGAGCAAAAACAATAGGGTCCTCTCACCATCGGTGCTCGGGCCCTAATAAACGGAGCAAAAACAATAGGGTCCTCTCACCATCGGTGCTCGGGCCCTAATAAACGGAGCAAAAACAATAGGGTCCTCTCACCATCGGTGCTCGGGCCCTAATAAACGGAGCAAAAACAATAGGGTCCTCTCACCATCGGTGGACCCTATTGTTTTTGCTCCGTTTATTATTATTCTTCTCTAATAAGAATCGCTTTTTAGAGGGCCTAAACATGCTCGAAAACTCATGAAACTTTGCACACGCTTCAGAAGTGGTGAAAATTTACGTGTGATGTGGTTTTCAAAATTGGGTGGGGCAAATGCTGTAAATTATTGCCCCCACATTTTGCCCCGGCTCTACGTTTCACGTACAGGTACAGGTTTTCAAAATGTAAACCGGGGGGGGGTGTGGGTGTGGGTGTGTGTGTGTGTGTGGTGTTCCGGTAAACGCATGCTCATTATTCAATCTTTAAAAGCAATAGTATCAATAATTTAGTCTGGGGCAGCAGTGCTGTGTGATACTGTATGTAATGCACATATGATTGTGTGTGTTTGTGTGTGTGTGTCTGTATGTGTGGGTTTGCATGTGGGCCTGTGGCAAAAAGAACTGAGGAAGACAAGTACTCTCATGGGAATAAAGAGGGTTAGTGAACTACAGTAGAGCTGAGCGCAGGGTCAGAAGATTTTGTAAATCTGCCGCCGCCACCCAGTGGCTTTTGGAAGACAGAGCACGGTGGGCAGTATGTAATGATAATAAATACAGGAGGACTATGTCAAAGTATTTGTATTTGCCACACTTCCTGCTACCAGCAGGTGGCGCTATTGCTATAACCAAATATGAGCATGGTCATGTGTTCAGGACAGGACTCTTATCAAACATGTGAAGTTTGGGGCAGATCGGACATTGTATGCCTGAGTTACTGCAGACTGTCTGTGGTTGTAACACAAAAAATACAAACACAAAAGTATTTGTGTTTGCCACACTTCCTGCAACCAGCAGGTGGCGCTATTACAATAATCTAATATGAGCATGGTCATGTGTTCAGAACAGGACTCTTATCAAACATGTGAAGTTTGGGGCAGATTGGACATTGTATGGCTGAGTTACTGCAGGCTGTCTGTGGTTGCCTAGCAACACCGGAATTGCATTCAACATTTACACAGACATTATCTGATGATGCATATTTCACCCAGAGGCTGAAATTGGATTTGCACTTCTACATTTTTGTCAGGCCGCCGAGGTCACATTCTTCGACGAAAACTCTAGATCTTCGCAATTTAACGTCGCAAAGGCCTTAAGATTAGACTGACAAAATATGATGTGGAACTGATTTAATCTCTAGGAGGAGTTCGTTGAAGTACAACATCAGGAAATTACGAAAAATGCACAAAATCTAGGAGGAAGTTCAAAATAGCTCACTTCCTGTTGTGTTTAGGGCTACGCTCCAAGAGACTTTTTTGTAGGTATTGGGTCATTACATGTATGTACCAAATTTCATACCTGTACGTGAAACGTAGAGCTGGGGCAAAATGTGGGGGCAATAATTTACAGAATTTGCCCCACCCAATTTTGAAAACCACATCACACGTAAATTTTCACCACTTCTGAAGCGTGTGCAAAGTTTCATGAGTTTTCGAGCATGTTTAGGCCCTCTAAAAAGCGATTCTTATTAGAGAAGAATAATAATAAACGGAGCAAAAACAATAGGGTCCTCTCACCATCGGTGCTCGGGCCCTAATTAAAGCTGCAAGCAGCGATGAAGCGGGCCCTCGCACCCGTGCCGCCGCCACCCGGCCGCTTTAGGAAGACAGAGCACGGTGGGCAGTATGTAATGATAATAAATAGGACTACACTGTAAAAAATGCTGGGTTGTTTTAACCCAATTTTAGGTCAAATATGGACAAACCCAGCCATTAGGTTACATTTTTAAATGACATTTTTTTCAAGACAGAGCACGGTGGGCAGTATGTAATGATAATAAATATAGGAGGACTACACTCTAAAAAATGCTGGGTTGTTGCGAGGTCACATCCTTCGACGAAAACTCAAAATCTTTGCAATTTAACGTCGCAAAGGCCTTAAGATTACACTCACCAAATTTGAAGAGGATCAGATCAAAACTGTAGTGTGAAGTTTGGGGCAGATCAGACATTGTATGCCTGAGTTACTGCAGGCTGTATGTGGTTGTAACACAAAAAATACAAACACAAAAGTATTTGTATTTGCCACACTTCCTGCTTCCAGCAGGTGGCGCTATTACAATAATCTAATATGAGCATGGTCATGTGTTCAGGACAGAACTCTTATCAAACATGAGAAGTTTGGGGCAGATTGGACATTGTATGGCTGAGTTACTGCAGGCTGTCTGTGGTTGCCTAGCAACACCGGAATTGCATTCAACATTTACACAGACATTATCTGATGATGCATATTTCACCCAGAGGCTGAAATTGGATTTGCACATCTACATTTTTGTCAGGCCGCCGAGGTCACATCCTTCGACGAAAACTCTAGATCTTCGCAATTTAACGTCGCAAAGGCCTTAAGATTAGACTGACAAAATATGATGTGGAACTGATTAAATCTCTAGGAGGAGTTCGTTGAAATACAACATCAGGAAATTACGAAAAATGCACAAAATCTAGGAGGAAGTTCAAAATAGCTCACTTCCTGTTGTGTTTAGGGCTACGCTCCAAGAGACTTTTTTGTAGGTATTGGGTCATTACATGTATGTACCAAATTTCATACCTGTACGTGAAACGCAGAGCCGGGGCAAAATGTGGGGGCAATAATTTACAGAATTTGCCCCACCCAATTTTGAAAACCACATCACACGTAAATTTTCACCACTTCTGAAGCGTGTGCAAAGTTTCATGAGTTTTCGAGCATGTTTAGGCACTCTAAAAAGCGATTCTTATTAGAGAAGAATAATAATAAACGGAGCAAAAACAATAGGGTCCTCTCACCATCGGTGCTCGGGCCCTAATTAAAGCTGCAAGCAGCGATGAAAGGGCCCTCGCACCCGTGCCATCCCCACCCAGTGGCTTTAGGAAGACAGAGCACGGTGGGCAGTATGTAATGATAATAAATACAGGAGGACTATGCCAAAGTATTTGTATTTGCCACACTTCCTGCTACCAGCAGGTGGCGCTATTGCTATAACCAAATATGAGCATGGGCACGTGTTCAGGACAGGACTCTTATCAAACATGTGAAGTTTGGGGCAGATCGGACATTGTATACCTGAGTTACTGCAGGCTGTCTGTGGTTGTAACACAAAAAATACAAACACAAAAGTATTTGTATTTGCCACACTTCCTGCTACCAGCAGGTGGCGCTATTACAATAATCTAATATGAGTATGGTCATGTGTTCAGGCCAGGACTCTTATCAAACATGTGAAGTTTGGGGCAGATCGGACATTGTATGGCTGAGTTACTGCAGGCTGTCTGTGGTTGCCTAGCAACACCGGAACTGCGTGCAAGATTTACACAGAAGTTTTCTGATGATGCATATTTCACCCAGAGGCTGAAATTGGATTTGCACATCTACATTTT
Source organism: Semotilus atromaculatus (assembly GCA_031834385.1). Classification (NCBI taxonomy): domain Eukaryota; kingdom Metazoa; phylum Chordata; class Actinopteri; order Cypriniformes; family Leuciscidae; genus Semotilus; species Semotilus atromaculatus. The sequence continues at coordinate 28,532,733 of JAULUF010000084.1, forward strand.
TGTCAGGCCGCCGAGGTCACATCCTTCGACGAAAACTCTAGATCTTCGCAATTTAACGTCGCAAAGGCCTTAAGATTAGACTGACAAAATATTATGTGGATCTGCGTAAATCTCTAGGAGGAGTTCGTTAAAGTACAACATCAGGAAATTACGAAAAATGCACAAAATCTAGGAGGAAGTTCAAAATAGCTCACTTCCTGTTGTGTTTAGGGCTATGTTCCAAGAGACTTTTTTGTAGGTATTGGGTCATTACATGTATGTACCAAATTTCATACCTGTACGTGAAACGTAGAGCCGGGGCAAAATGTGGGGGCAATAATTTACCGAATTTGCCCCACCCAATTTTGAAAACCACATCACACGTAAATTTTCACCACTTCTGAAGCGTGTGCAAAGTTTCATGAGTTTTTGAGCATGTTTAGGCCCTCTAAAAAGCGATTCTTATTAGAGAAGAATAATAATAAACGGAGCAAAAACAATAGGGTCCTCTCACCATCGGTGCTCGGGCCCTAATAATAAACAGAGCAATTCCAAGAGGGTCCTCACACCATCGGTGCTCGGGCCCTAATAAACAGAGCAATTCCAAGAGGGTCCTCACACCATCGGTGCTCGGGCCCTAACTATTGCATTTGCATTGAACATTTTGTGTTGTAAGTCAATAGGCACAACATTTATACACTAAAACACATTTCCTTGCAAATAATTTGCACACGTTTACTCACACTTATACGCATCAGTCGCTTTATTAAACGATAAACCAAAACAAAAACACACACAGGAGAGTAGGGGATTACTCCGGGATCTGGATCTACTGCATACCTGTCAACATTTGGTTTTCAAAATCCGGGAGATTCGACGGTGTTGGACAATCGCAGGAGGTAGGTTACAACTGTACTTCGGTTTCTTTGCTTTCAGGTTAAACTTTCAGCGACTGCGGTTATAGGTTGCCAGGTTGAGGTGACAAAATTGTATATGGTGTGTGGATTGTGTGAATATAATGCATTTCTGGAAACTGGTCAACATTAGACAAACATATTGGTACGATTATTCATAAAGCAGTTTAACTGACCAATGACGCGAGTTTAGGGCGGGGCTATCTGTTTAACTGACCAATGATGCGAGTTTAGGGCTGGGATATCTGTTTAACTGACCAATGATGTGAGTTTAGGGTGGGGATATCTGTTTAACTGACCAATGATGTGAGTTTAGGGCGGGGCTATCTGTTTAACTGACCAATGATGTGAGTTTAGGGTGGGGATATCTGTTTAACTGACCAATGATGTGAGTTTAGGACTGGGATATCTGTTTAACTGACCAATGATGTGAGTTTAGGACGGGGATATCTGTTTAACTGACCAATGATGTGAGTTTAGGGCTGGGATATCTGTTTAACTAACCAATGATGTGAGTTTAGGGCGGGGCTATCTGTTTAACTGACCAATGATGTGAGTTTAGGGCGGGGATATCTGTTTAACTGACCAATGATGTGAGTTTAGGGCTGGGATATCTGTTTAACTAACCAATGATGTGAGTTTAGGGCGGGGCTATCTGTTTAACTGACCAATGATGTGAGTTTAGGGTGGGGCTATCTGTTTAACTGACCAATGATGTGAGTTTAGGGCAGGAATATCTGTTTAACTGACCAATGATGTGAGTTTAAGGTGGCGATATCGGTTTAACTGACCAATGATGTGAGTTTAGGGCAGGAATATCTGTTTAACTGACCAATGATGTGAGTTTAGGGCGGGGCTATCTGTTTAACTGACCAATGATGTGAGTTTAGGGCTGGGATATCTGTTTAACTAACCAATGATGTGAGTTTAGGGCGAGGCTATCTGTTTAACTGACCAATGATGTGAGTTTAGGGCGGGGATATCTGTTTAACTGACCAATGATGTGAGTTTAGGGCTGGGATATCTGTTTAACTAACCAATGATGTGAGTTTAGGGCAGGGCTATCTGTTTAACTGACCAATGATGTGAGTTTAGGGCGGGGCTATCTGTTTAACTGACCAATGATGTGAGTTTAGGGCGGGGATATCAGTTTAACTGACCAATGATGTGAGTTTAGGGCGGGGATATCGGTTTAACTGACCAATGATGTGAGTTTAGGGCAGGAATATCTGTTTAACTGACCAATGATGTGAGTTTAGGGCGGCGATATCTGTTTAACTGACCAATGATGTGAGTTTAGGGCGGCGATATCGGTTTAAATGACCAATGATGTGAGTTTAGGGCTGGGATATCTGTTTAACTGACCAATGATGTGAGTTTAGGACTGGGATATCTGTTTAACTGACCAATGATGTGAGTTTAGGGCGGGGATATCGGTTTAACTGACCAATGATGTGAGTTTAGGGCGGGGATATCGGTTTAACTGACCAATGATGTGAGTTTAGGGCAGGAATATCTGTTTAACTGACCAATGATGTGAGTTTAGGGCGGCGATATCGGTTTAACTGACCAATGATGTGAGTTTAGGGCAGGAAAATCTGTTTAACTGACCAATGATGTGAGTTTAGGGCGGCGATATCTGTTTAACTGACCAATGATGTGAGTTTAGGGCGGCGATATCGGTTTAACTGACCAATGATGTGAGTTTAGGGCGGGGCTATCTGTTTAAATGACCAATGATGTGAGTTTAGGACTGGGATATCTGTTTAACTGACCAATGATGCGAGTTTAGGGCCGGGGCTATCTGTTTAACTGACCAATGATGCGAGTTTAGGGCGGGGCTATCTGTTTAACTGACCAATGATGTGAGTTTAGGGCGGGGATATCGGTTTAACTGACCAATGATGTGAGTTTAGGACGGGGATATCTGTTTAACTGACCAATGATGTGAGTTTAGGGCTGGGATATCGGTTTAACTGACCAATGATGTGAGTTTAGGGCTGGGATATCTGTTTAACTGACCAATAATGTGAGTTTAGGGCGGGGATATCGGTTAAACTGACCAATGATGTGAGTTTAGGACGGGGATATCTGTTTAACTGACCAATGATGTGAGTTTAGGGCGGGGATATCGGTTTAACTGACCAATGATGTGAGTTTAGGACAGGGATATCTGTTTAACTGACCAATGATGTGAGTTTAGGGTGACGATATCGGTTTAACTGACCAATGATTTGAGTTTAGGGCTGGGATATCATGGTCAACATTAGACAAACATATTGGTCCGATTATTCATAAAGGAGTTTGGCCCATGCAAATTACGGGAGTTTCCCAGGAGAAATGACAAACCGGGAGGGGTCCGGAAGATAGGGCTAAAAAACGGGAGAAACCCGGGAAAAACGGGAGTGTTGACAGGTATGAGTTGATAATTTGATATTATCCAGGATTGTTCTGTCATTTGAAGCTCATCCTGGAGTTTTGCGTGCACTGTAAAAACTACAACTCAAAATTGTTCACCTTACTAAGATTTTTAGGGCGGGGCTATCTGTTTAACTGACCAATGATGTGAGTTTAGGGCGGGGATATCGGTTTAACTGACCAATGATGTGAGTTTAGGGCGGGGATATCGGTTTAACTGACCAATGATGTGAGTTTAGGGCAGGAATATCTGTTTAACTGACCAATGATGTGAGTTTAGGGCGGCGATATCTGTTTAACTGACCAATGATGTGAGTTTAGGGCGGCGATATCAGTTTAACTGACCAATGATGCGAGTTTAGGGCGGGGCTATCTGTTTAACTGACCAATGATGTGAGTTTAGGACGGGGATATCTGTTTAACTGACCAATGATGTGAGTTTAGGGCTGGGATATCGGTTTAACTGACCAATGATGTGAGTTTAGGGCTGGGATATCTGTTTAACTAACCAATGTTGTGAGTTTAGGGCGGGGCTATCTGTTTAACTGACCAATGATGTGAGTTTAGGGCTGGGATATCTGTTTAACTGACCAATAATGTGAGTTTAGGGCGGGGATATCGGTTTAACTGACCAATGATGTGAGTGGACGGGGATATCTGTTTAACTGACCAATGATGTGAGTTTAGGGCGGGGATATCGGTTTAACTGACCAATGATGTGAGTTTAGGGCGGGGCTATCTGTTTAACTGACCAATGATGTGAGTTTAGGACGGGGATATCTGTTTAACTGACCAATGATGTGAGTTTAGGGCTGGGATATCGGTTTAACTGACCAATGATGTGAGTTTAGGGCTGGGATATCTGTTTAACTAACCAATGTTGTGAGTTTAGGGCGGGCTATCTGTTTAACTGACCAATGATGTGAGTTTAGGGCTGGGATATCTGTTTAACTGACCAATAATGTGAGTTTAGGGCGGGGATATCGGTTTAACTGACCAATGATGTGAGTGGACGGGGATATCTGTTTAACTGACCAATGATGTGAGTTTAGGGCGGGGATATCGGTTTAACTGACCAATGATGTGAGTTTAGGGCGGGGATATCTGTTTAACTGACCAATGATGTGAGTTTAGGGCGGGGATATCGGTTTAACTGACCAATGATGTGAGTTTAGGACAGGGATATCTGTTTAACTGACCAATGATTTGAGTTTAGGGTGACGATATCGGTTTAACTGACCAATGATTTGAGTTTAGGGCTGGGATATCATGGTCAACATTAGACAAACATATTGGTCCGATTATTCATAAAGGAGTTTGGCCCATGCAAATTACGGGAGTTTCCCGGGAGAAATAACAAACCGGGAGGGGTCCGGAAGATAGGGCTAAAAAACGGGAGAAACCCGGGAAAAACAGGAGTGTTGACAGGTATGAGTTGATGATTTGATATTATTATCCAGGATTGTTCTGTCATTTGAAGCTCATCCTGGAGTTTTGCGTGCACTGTAAAAACGACAACTCAAAATTGTTCACCTTACTAAGATTTTTGCATTCACTGACAATAAAATTGCTAGTTGGAACTAGAACTATCTGTTGTATGCCACTTGAACTCACTTTCAGACGTTTCTGAGGAAAAGTTCATCTTATGTTATAAATTGAGTTGATTTTATTTTGAACGGGTAAGCTAATCATATGAATATGTATATACATTTGGTATTTGTATTACATTTCATTGCGGGAAACAAAATCGATAAATCATAACCAGGCGAGGCGTTTATGGCAATACAAAATCCCCCACTAGCTAATCGGTTAGAAGCTAGCTTATTTTGAACAGCTAAGCTCAATATAACTATTGTCCACATATTAATTGAAAGATTTGTGTTGCTGTTATGTTTGTTATTTTCGATGAATGATGGCATTGTTTTATGCACGTCTGCTTTGCTCATTGACATGAAACCGAATCACCGGTTTCTGGTGTTTGCTGCTCGTGACCATGCGCTCCAACCAAGGCGCTAAGACATGTGTTTAAATCCAGCAGATAATGCCTGACTCAGAATAACAAGCAACTTTTAATGAACACAAAGATATCAGAAGCCACAGATATACAACACTACATAAACAAGACAATGAACTGAGGGCTTAAATAGGCTAATCTGAAACCATGACAACTAATAAAGAACTCGAACACTGGAAAACATGACAAGACCGTGACAGGAGTCTGAGCTCAGCGCTGCTCAGGAACAGGCTTATTTTACATAAACAACATTACTGTGTCTGTTAAAGGTGAACGTCTGTCCCACTGTCAGCAAGGGCTTGAAGCAAAAATGTGGAAAATAAAAGAGCTGGATGTATCTTCAATGAACACAAACTAGGGTTAAAGGGCCTTTCACACGGCCTTGAGAAGGGATGTTGAGTGATATTATAAACAAGTCTCCGTTATATTGTCATTTTCTGCTCGACCAGGACTTTGCAACAACACTTGTTTCTGCAGCAACTTTCAGCATGTTTCCTCTTACATTGTCTGAAATATTTATGTTTTACTGAAACGGATTCCCAGAAATGCGATACGATTTCAAACCACATACAAATGTTGCTAGAAATTGCTTTTACATATCACATTTCATGTGATTTTTTGCCGTTCACACTGGCTAAATACGATCAGATTCCAATCAGACATGAACAAAAACTGGATTTGGACTGACAGTGTGAACGAGGCTAAGGCCCTGTTGACACGAGAACGCTTGCGGGTGAAAACGTACAAATATTTTATCAGCCTTTCGTTTACACGGCGACTGCGTTTTTGAGGCTTAAAACGTAAAAAAGTGAACCACCCTCCAGAGTGGAAATCTTAAAAACGCTCCACCGCCACGTTCCCGTCTAAAGGGTAAAAAGTGATAACGCAACGCCACTTTTGCGTTTTGCGTAAACACAGCCTAAAGTGAACCAGTGCGACATCTGCGATGTTCTGTGATCTGAGCTATCGATCGCGGTGTAAACGCCCTCCGAAACGCATTGGAGACGGATTTGAATCCGATCGCTCAAGCCGCTTCAGGAGGAGGTCTGAGACGCGTTACAGACGAAACTGGACGAGTGTGAATGCATCTGGGTGTTGAAACCACATATGTAAATTTTGCCCCTCCCAAAAATGCTAAAAAATAAACGTGTAAGAGCGTGTTATAGGCTATATCCCAGCAAACACAGAACGTTCCTCTAACGTTCCCGATGGTTCCCATGTACTTATTTTTTTGGGAACCAAACAAGAACATTCTAGGAACGTTCCCTGTAGGTTATTTTTAGGTTATATTTTTATAACCTAAGGAGAACGTTCCCTAGAACCTAAAATTGTTAGCTGGGATGTCATGTTATAGCCATATATGACGGTGCTACTGAAACACGCATCACCGCAGAAGAGCATCTCTTCATCAAGCCAACGCACAAACTATCGCACATCAAAGTGACAGTCAGTCGTAGACGCTCAACACACAATCATCTTCATTAAAAGTAAGACATGATCTCACCAGGGCTGTACCACTCTCTCTTATTGGGTTCTTTGATTTTGAAATTTTATCTGATGATCAATAAAATGCAGCTCATATCTGTTGCTCTCGGTGACATGCACTCCATGAGATCCGCATTTAGCGCGGGAATTAAAGATCGGATTTATATCCGTTTTGCAAAAACACATTTATGTGACCAGGTGTACGTGGAATCGTTGTGATAATCAGATATCCGGTCTGAGAACGCGCATGAAGTGTCCAGGTCTCTGCTCTTCATCTGGGAACACACACACACTCCAGGTCTGTCCTCTTCATCTGGGAACACACACACTCCAGGGTTACTCAGATCAGTTGCTCAGCGTGAGGAAACAGCACGTCGTGTGTTCTAATGAAAGGTAAACACTGGTGAACATTTTAATTCTGCTGAGAGACGCAGATAATAACCTTAATAATTTAGTGTGATTTGAGAGGTCATTGCCTGTCCACTCCACTAATCCATTAATGAGCTTCAAACATGCAGGAACTGAATCCAGACGACGGTTTTCACGGATGGATCTGCATCTCTTCTCATCAGTGTCGTTCTGCAAATCAACACGTCATTCACGGCTTCCTGTGATTGTGATCAGTGTTATTATTATTATTTTCAATTATTTTTTTTCATTCATTACTAATTTTGTTATGTGCTATTTATTATTTTTATTTCATTTTTACTTTTATTCTCTTTAGTACTTCAAGGCCAAGGCAAATTTCCGTTTAATTTATCTAATATTTATATATTTATTTATAAATAATGGTTTTAGTTTTAACAAAAATATGTTCTAAGAACTTCATTATTCCCATTTAGTGCCGGAAACATTATTTCTGAAAGTTTTATGAACGTCAAGATTGTATATGTTTAAAAATATATATTTTGGTTATACAAACGTTGAGGGAACATTCCATCGTCTCATTCTTCAAACGTTATTGGAATGTTACATTTGAAGGTTCTTGGAACGTTCTGAAACAAGAAACATTTAATAAATGTTTGGATATCCAACTAAAACTTTTCAGAAAACAAAGTTCAGTGAACAATGAATGTATAAATAATGTTTTTGTGCTAAAGTTTTGAGAATTTTATTAAAGACCAGATCATTTTGAATGAACCTTCTATTACAGTTTTCTTCAACTGCTTACACACATTTTCAAAACTTTACACACAAATCCAAGAATTTCACACAAAATGCAAAATGCCTCACATCTCTTGCAAAGTGAAGCACTGCATATATATATATAATATATATATAATAATATTATATTTTTGGATATATCATAAACACACAGTTATTCAAAACCTAAAGCTCCTAAGATTGAAAGTAATTGGCAGAGATGTTAGGGTGATTGACACATGTGTGTGTGAGGCTCTGATGAATTACTGTGGGGCTTTGATAGGTTGTGTTTGAAAAAATAAAATCAAGATAAGATATTTGTGTGTTGTGGTTTGCAAAAAGTGTTTTATGAAATTGAAAACTGAGTCGAAGGCCGAGAACTAGTGTATACTTTTGCAGATTTGGTGTGTGTTTCTGGTGTTTGAGTGTCAGGTTTCAGGGTTGTGGGGTTGTGAGGGCCCTCGGGAGGGTTGTGGGGTTGTGAAGGCCCTCGGGAGGGTTGTGGGGTTGAGAGGGCCCTCGGGAGGGTTGTGGGGTTGTGATGGCCCTCGGGTGGGTTGTGGGGTTGTGAGGGCCCTCGGGAGGGTTGTGGGGTTGTGAGGGCTCTCGGGAGGGTTGTGGGGTTGTGAGGGCCCTCGGGAGGGTTGTGGGGTTGTGAGGGCCCTCGGGAGGGTTGTGGGGTTGTGAGGGCTCTCGGGAGGGTTGTGAGGGCCCTCGGGAGGGTTGTGGGGTTGTGATGGCCCTCGGGAGGGTTGTGGGGTTGTGAGGGCCCTCGGGAGGGTTGTGGGGTTGTGAGGGCCCTCGGGAGGGTTGTGAGGGCCCTCGGGAGGGTTGTGAGGGCCCTCGGGAGGGTTGTGAGGTTGTGAGGGCCCTCGGGAGGGTTGTGAGATTGTGAGGGCCCTCGGGAGGGTTGTGAGGTTGTGAGGGCCCTCGGGAGGGTTGTGAGGTTGTGATGGCCCTCGGGAGGGTTGTGAGGTTGTGATGGCCCTCGGGAGGGTTGTGGGGTTGTGAGGGCCCTCGGGAGGGTTGTGGGGTTGTGAGGGCCCTCGGGAGGGTTGTGAGGGCCCTCGGGAGGGTTGTGGGGTTGTGATGGCCCTCGGGAGGGTTGTGGGGTTGTGAGGGCTCTCGGGAGGGTTGTGGGGTTGTGAGGGCCCTCGGGAGGGTTGTGGGGTTGTGAGGGCCCTCGGGACGGTTGTGGGCTTGTGATGGCCCTCGGGAGGGTTGTGGGGTTGTGAGGGCTCTCGGGAGGGTTGTGAGGTTGTGAGGGCCCTCGGGAGGGTTGTGGGGTTGTGAGGGCCCTCGGGAGGGTTGTGGGCTTGTGATGGCCCTCGGGAGGGTCGTGGGGTTGTGAGGGCCCTCGGGAGGGTCGTGAGGTTGTGAGGGCCCTCGGGAGGGTTGTGAGGTTGTGAGGGCCCTCGGGAGGGTTGTGGGGTTGTGAGGGCCCTCGGAAGGGTTGTGAGGTTGAGAGGGCCCTCGGGAGGGTTGTGAGGTTGTGAGGGCCCTCGGGAGGGTTGTGAGGTTGTGAGGGCCCTCGGGAGGGTTGTGGGGTTGTGAGGGCCCTCGGGAGGGTTGTGGGGTTGTGAGGGCCCTCGGGAGGGTTGTGGGGTTGTGAGGGCCCTCGGGAGGGTTGTGAGATTGTGAGGGCCCTCGGGAGGGTTGTGGGGTTGAGAGGGCCCTCGGGAGGGTTGTGGGGTTGTGAGGGCCCTCGGGAGGGTTGTGAGGTTGTGAGGGCCCTCGGGAGGGTTGTGAGGTTGTGAGGGCCCTCGGGAGGGTTGTGGGGTTGTGAGGGCCCTCGGGAGGGTTGTGGGGTTGTGAGGGCCCTCGGGAGGGTTGTGGGGTTGTGAGGGCCCTCGGGAGGGTTGTGAGATTGTGATGGCCCTCGGGAGGGTTGTGGGGTTGTGAGGGCCCTCGGGAGGGTTGTGAGGTTGTGAGGGCCCTCGGGAGGGTTGTGAGGTTGTGATGGCCCTCGGGAGGGTTGTGGGGTTGTGATGGCCCTCGGGAGGGTTGTGAGGTTGTGATGGCCCTCGGGAGGGTTGTGGGGTTGTGAGGGCCCTCGGGAGGGTTGTGGGGTTGTGAGGGCCCTCGGGAGGGTTGTGGGGTTGTGAGGGCCCTCGGGAGGGTTGTGGGGTTGTGATGGCCCTCAGGAGCCTGGGGCCCGTGTTTACTGCAGCTGCAAACACACACTTTTATGAGGAAAGAATCTCAAGAAGTCTTTGTTGTTGAGTCTTATATCTACTAAAAAGGATCTGCGATAAATTAAATCAGAGGTTACATTCTTTATATTTATCTAGCGCTGTGTATGTTTTTCCTGATGCAGTTGTTGAGAAAATAATTGCGTTCATATTTCAAAGGTAGCGCTTTGGGAGAAGAAGCTCCAGGTGAACAATCCTCCGGTTCTGTCACTTTATCTGAGAGATTGTACAGACAGAGGAGCAATGGAGGGAAAAAACAAAAGAAGAAATGCACCAGTGGCCTCAGCACACACACACACACACGCGCACACACACACCAACGCACGCACAAGCACACACACATACGCACACACACACACACACACACACATATGGTTTTGCAGATGTGTGTCCGAAGGTGACATTGGTGGAGGATCTAAAGCCGAGGTGCATCTAATCATGAAGTGATCATCACTGCCTTTTCAACACACAGTTTCATACATTAAAACTCAAATATATATATTATGATGATTTGATGTTCAGGACACATTTATGATTATTATCAATTTTGAAAACAGCTTCATATTTTTTGGTGGGAACAGTGATACATTTTATATATCTGGATTCTTTGATGAATAGAAAGTTAAAAAGAGCAGCATTTATCTGAAATATAATTTTTTGTAACATTATAAATGTCTTCACTGTCACCTTTGATCATCCTTGCAGATTAAAAAAAAAAAATTCTTTCTTTAAAAAAAACCCCAAAACGTACAGACCTGAACTTTTGATGAGTCGTGTGTTGTGATGAAGAAGTGAGTGTAAACCACACTGAAATAAATGTCTTCTTTAGAGTTGTGTGTATGTGTGTGGAATTATTATGAATCAGCCTATATGTAATTATCTGCAGTGACACACACCGAGTCTACACTCATCGACTGACACCTGTGTTTAGCTTCTGTGTACGAGTGTTCAGCCTCGCTATTCAGACACAATCAAACATGAAATATAAAACACAAGACATGCTGATTCTTCATCCGCGTCTCCTGACGTGTGTTTGGCAGAAGATCTCGGAGTCTTCCGTTCCTCAGCGCAGAAACTGTCACACACACACTGGAGAACACAGTCAACTCAGCCCAGATGAAGCAGAGTCTCATCACACCTGACAACACACACACACACACACACACACACACACACACACACACACACACACACACACACACACACACACACACACACACACACACACACACACACACACACACACACACACACACACATGTCTGGTTCGCTATCTTTGTGGGGACTCTCCATAGGCGTAATGGTTTTTAGACGGTACAAACTATATATTCTGTCCCCTTACACACACACACACACACACACACACACACACACACACACACACTGCCCCTGTCCCTAAACCTACCCATCACAGGAGACATTCTGCATTTTTACATTTTCAAAAAACATTACTTAGTGTGATTTATACGCTGTTCTCCTCATGGGGACCGCTGGCTGGTCCCCACAATGTAGGTGATTTCAGGTTTTACTATACTTGTGGGGACATTTGGTCAATGTAATATAAACAGTACCACACACACACACGACATGCACACACGCGACATGCACACACACACCTGACAAACACACACAACTGACAAACACACAGCTGACAAACACACACAGCTGACAAACACACACACCTGACAAACACACACAGCTGACAAACACACACAGCTGACAAACACACACACCTGAAAAACACACACACCTGACAAACACACACAACTGACAAACACACACAACTGACAAACACACACACACACACACACACACACACACACACACACACACACACACACACACACACACACACACACACACACACACACACATACACCTGACAAACACACAACTGACAAACACACACAGCTGACAAACACACACACACCTGACAAACACACACACACACACCTGACAAACACACACACACACACACACACACACACACATACACCTGACAAACACACAACTCACACACACACACATACACCTGACAAACACACACAACTGACAAACACACACAGCTGACAAACACACACACCTGACAAACACACACAGCTGACAAACAAACAGACCTGACAAACACACACACCTAACAAACACACATAACTGAGAAACACACACACACACACGACAAACACACACAGCTGACACACACACACACACACACCTGACAAACACACACACCTGACAAACACACAACTGACAAACACACACAGCTGACAAACACACACACACCTGACAAACACACACAGCTGACACACACACACCTGACAAACACACACAACTGACAAACACACACACCTGACAAACACACACAGCTGACAAACACACACACCTGACAAACACACACAACTGACAAACACACACACCTGACAAACACACACAACTGACAAACACACACAGCTGACAAACACACACACCTGACAAACACACAGAACTGACAAACACACACACCTGACAAACACACACAACTGACAAACACACACACCTGACAAACACACACAGCTGACAAACACACACAACTGACAAACACACACACCTGACAAACACACAGAACTGACAAACACACACACCTGACAAACACACACACCTGACAAACACACACAGCTGACAAACACACACACCTGACAAACACACACAACTGACAAACACACACACCTGACAAACACACAGAACTGACAAACACACACACCTGACAAACACACACACCTGACAAACACACACACCTAACTGCTTACATTCACAGTTACACACAGCACCAGTCTTATCTCAGGGTAAAGACAGTATCCTACCGTGTAAAAAAAGGTTACTGGAATAGAACAGGGTATCATAATGCTAATGTTGATGATGATTATGATGATGATATATCAACAATGATTAAAGTCTCTTGTGTAATTTTGGATACAGAGTTAATCAGGTTATGGTCTCTCTAGCAGTGGTTCTCAAGCCTTTAAGAATTTATTTAAATATTTTATTATTAATGTAACTAATATTAATTATGATTTTAAATATATTTAAATAATGAGTGTTAGGGTTAGATAGGACGATACTTGCATTGTGCTTCTGCACGTCTTTTGCTATTCAGTTCAGTGGGCAGCAGTTGTAATACATATACAAATACATATATGTGAGACACACAGATGCACACACACGCATACACACACACGCGCGCACACACACACACGCACGCACACACACGCACACACACACACACACACAGGCACACACACACAGGCACACACACACACGCACACACACGCACACGCACACACACGCACACACGCACACGCAAGCACGCACACACACACACACACACACACACACACACACACACACGCACACGCACACACGCACACACACGCAAACGCACAGACACACACGCACACACGCACACACACACACACACACACACGCACACGCAAGCACGCACACACTCACACACACTCACACACTCGCACACACTCACACACTCAAAAAAACAAGAGGGAAGGATTATGATAAATCCAAAATTGAATGCTTTGAAAATCTATTATTTTAACACAGTATATCAGTAAATCTGCTCTGAATCCCTCATTCATCTGAAGGCTGAGCTGAAAACGGCTCATTTACAGGAAGAAACTCAGAGGTTTATTTACACGCAGAGGCGATCACAGGATGTCTTTGTACAAGATAAAGTTGGGATTATCTGGCTAGGATGATTCTGTATTGTTCTGGATGCTGATACCGTTACTGTAAATGTATTGTCACAGAGTTCAGCGCAGGTTCACGAGTTCAGAAAGTTCTCAGGCCTCCAATGACTTCATTTAAAAAGGAAATTATTTCAAATTAATTTATTTTTCTATCAAATAATAATATTTATATTATTATTACATTAATAATAATACTAATATATTCATAATATTATATTTCTTCATGTTTATTAGTTAATAGCTGTCACAGGGAGGAAGATGATGAAGACGGGTGACAGGATCATAAAACATAAACAAGGTTTTATTAAACTAGAAGGAACAGCGTGTAACGCGCACACAAACAGAGTGAGAAGAGGATATTAAATACACAGTGATAATGAGGAGATGACGAACAGGTGTGATGATCATGAGTCTCCATGACAACCGATGAGTGGCGGGAAAGAACACGTGATGAATGAACACAAATAAAGTCAATGAAAGTGAAATCCAGATAATAATTAATTTATTATAACAATAAATATCAATATATTATTAATGCAATTGATATAAGTATTTAAAAAAATATATATTTTAATAAAATCTAACATACATACAATAAAACATACATACATATATAGGCTACTATATAAAACATAATTTTAGGGCCTTATAGTTGTTATATTAACGTTTTTAAAATGAGTGTAAAATGCCAACTCTTGCCTGAGGGGATTTTCCTCAAATCTTCGGTCTGACAACGCCTTCCAGCTTTACTGCTCATCAATATATGAACATCAGAAACGCAGGGAGGGTTTTACAGTAATGGGCACGTCCTTGAGTGCACTTCTCATAGGTAAACCTGTTCCTCTTCAGCTCAATGACAGATGAACTAAATGAGTGATTCGCTTTAGCA